>PVIY010033244.1:0-28245 GCA_004026745.1 Myrmecophaga tridactyla | reverse complement strand
TATTTAATATTGTGGATTTTATATAGCTGAATGCTTGAGTTCTGCCGTCTTCCTCTAAAAAGTTTTGGGCTTTGTTCCACTAGGCAATTAAATTAAGCTCAGTTTAGAAGGTTCTTTTGAGATTCATTTATAAACTTTCATAGGACAGGCTTAGAATGGCCTTCACTATTTATTGAGGGGCGGCCCCTTTGGGTCTCTATTGAATGATGAATAAGGATTCTCTCCTAAGTTTATAGGACCTCAAATGATCCCCAGTCCTATATGGACTCGTTCCCCAATCTTGTGAAGGTTCACTGTGTACATACATGTTCCTAACATTCAACCAACAATTAGGAAGGCTGCTACTTAATACTCTGGAAGTAGTTTTTCTGCATCGTTTTCTCTATGACTTCTGTCACCTTATACTTCCTGAACTCTGTCCTCTGTCTCCTTAGCTTAGTGAGACAACCAGGCTCTGCTGGAGACTTCTCTCCCTGCTTGTGGAATTAAATGTGTCTCCAGACAGAAGGCCAGAATGATCATGGAGCTCCCCTTACTTGTTTCCTTTTACTTCAGGTCCATAGTCTTGTGCTGCCTGTTTCACAATGTCTGAAAACAGTTATTCCATATATTCTGTCCATTTTTATAGTTGCTTAAGATAAGAAGCTAAATATATTCCCTTTAAACCCATCATGATGTATGCAGAAGTCCTATATGTGACAGAAGGCTTAATGAAAAATTGAAATGGATAATTCTGAGTAACCTCTTTCCATATATTTCCTAGAAAAAAGTACAAGGTGGACAATAGTGGTATTATGATGAAATATGTGCTTTTGGCTAGAGAGAAAAGTCTTTAAAGTGAATGCTGGAATTTAGGAACATATTTTCTATCAGGGGACTCTTGTCACTAATTAACCCACAGGTAGCAGCAAAGAATGTAAGTCATATATTACTGGAATAGTATTGGTTGCTAAACCTGATATTGCGACGCTCAGATGCTTGTTTTTTGTGGTAAAGTTAAAATGTATAGTTTAATAAAGGTTTCATGAATCTTATTCAAAGAGCCAATGCATCTCAAATTTTAAAATATTTTAAAAAGTTCATTGTTCATTAATATCAGGGAATTTGAGATTGAATTTTTTGTTTGTCTTAGTTTTATTTTTCATCTTCTGAAGATGTAGTTAAAATTCTTTCTCCATACATCTTCAAGAGAACTAAAAGTGATGAATCATTTTAATCAGGTTGATTCACTACTGTCAGATTATATGCCTCTTTGACTTGGAAAAAAAGTTAAAAGTCACCATTCTCTCTTGCTGTGACCAACAAAACAGAATGTTTCCATTAGGTACAGTTCCTTCAACTTTCATTTAGAGCAAAGGAAATTTTAGGATGCGTGCTGGTTTGAAAGGATGTATGTACTCTAGAAAAGCCATGTTTTAATCAAAATCTCACTTCATAAAGACAGAATGACCCTTATTCAATACTGTATGATTTAAACTGTAATCACATCATCTCCCTAGAGATGTGATTTAATCAAGAGTAGTTGTTAAACTGGATTAGGTGACGACATGTCTCCACTCATTTGGGTGGGTCTTGATTAGTTTCTGAAATCCTATAAAAGAGGAAACATTTTGGAGAATGAGCGATTCAGAGAGAGCAGAGCAGAACAACATGGCCATGAGAAGCAGAGAGCCCACAAGCCAGCGACCTTTGAAGATGAAGAAGTAAAAAGCCTCCCAGGGAACTTCACGAAACAGGAAGCCAGGAGAGAAAGCTAGCAGATGACGCGTTGCTTGCCATGTGCCCTTGAGGCCAAGACAGAAATTGTGACTGTGTTTGCCATGTGCCTTTCCAGAATGAGAGAGAAACCCTGAACTTCATTGGCCTTCTTGAACCAAGGTATCTTTCCCTGGATGCCTTTGATTTGATGTTTCTATAGTCTTGTTTCAATTGGACATTTTCTCGGCCTTAGAACTGTAAACTAGAAACTTATTAAATTTCCCTTTTAAAAGCCATTCTAATTCTGGCATATTGTAGTCTAGCAGCTAGCAAATTAGAACAGGATGAACATTTTTATTACGAAATTTATTAAATTCCCAAGATGATATATATTGTACTTTATTTTGAACATAAAAATAAAACACAGCACTAATTTTTATAATTATATAAATTAGAATTGGTTGGAATAACATTTAAAAATTATTTAACTTCTCAGCAGTGTCGTTACAAACAATTAGAATTTTGAGTCTCTTACTTATAATACGAATTTTTAGTTTATTTCCTCTTTTAACTTGAACAGAACTAGCTTTACTTCTGCCATGTGGTGTAGAACGTAAGTTCAAAATAAGATTTATTTTATAACAGATTTGCTTATATTTGTTTAGGGTCTTGCATAAAAGTTAAACAGAAGTAGCACTGGGTGCAACTACAAAAAATTCCAGCAAGTATTTTTCAGACAAAAGATGATAACTCTCAAAGCACATGATTAACCATAGGGTTTTATTGCTCATAATAATTTTATGGAGGAAAAAATCAGCTTATTGAGATTATTATTTGCTTTTGGGATTTCCAATTTCTTAGATATTTTGAAATAATTATTTCCAACTTAGATTATACTGAGATACTTATAAAACAAAAAGTGAAACAGTTAAGTATTGATTCTCATCTAAAAAACCTGTAAATCTAAATAGCAATTTTTAAAAACGTAAATATACAACCATTCAGACTGATATAATTATGTAATTTAGCATCAAAAGACATATATTTGATGTTTAGAATATTGAAATAAAACTATGTGCAATACTTGATGTTTAGAATATTGAAATGAAATGATGTACCTAAGTCTTTAGCTATTCATTCCTTGCACTTGTCCCAGTAAAACTTCTTGAACAAAAAGTCACTGAAGATGATGTAGAAAAATAACATTTTTAATATCAGATTAACTGTTTTCAGTCACTTATTAAACAAAACTATTACTCTTTTTAAAAATTCTTTCAGATATCTGTAACAAATGAGTTAAAAACACACTACATAGTAAAATTCTAATTTCCATGTATAGATTACTTAAATTGAAAAAAAAAAAAACAGACATCAGCAATTTGGTATAAATTCGAACTTCCAGCGAAGTTATCAACTTCTATTCTGTTTCACTTCCCACTGGTTTGTAAACTCTCCAGATTACAAAGAAGAAAATGACACTTTATTGCAATCACTTTCTGTGATACATTGAAATACTAAATGAATAGCAATAATCTGAACTCTCCTGCTTCCCTCTCCCTGGGCCCCCACAACAAGCAGGATATAGAAAGTTCTATATCACAACAATAATAGTGTTGTATAATTAGTGAGATTATCTTCAATACTTAAGCAATGGATAAAATGAGGATTAGGTAATGAAAACTGGAATGAAATGGAATATGTTTTTGAAAACTTAGGAGAACTAAAAAAAGATTTATTATGATAAGCGTGAAGTTATGGTAGCGTTTATAATAATATGTAACAGGAAGAAAAATGTGTACCCATTTGCCACATTGACTTAATTATGTTAATAAAGTTTATCTAAAGTTTTTCTTATCTTAAACTTCCAAATCGTTCTATGCCTCTAAAGCCAAAGCAGTATCAGGAGGTTCTATTTAACCCAGCAATATCACGTACCTATACATTCATTCAATAAATGTAGCTAATACCTGCTCTGTGTGGGGCACTACTTTGGGATGACAGTGCTCCAATATTCAGGTTTTTTCCTTCCTGGGATATGTCATCCATGCTAAAGGCCAGAAATGATCAGCTTTGCAAAAGTTAAAACTTTGACTCAATGCATTCATACATACGCATTGTTTTCTTAACCTTGGCTCTGCCCCTAAAATGTGTCCTCAAAACTTCTATTTCAGGTATTTTTTTTTATTATTATTATTCTTTTTACATGGACAGGCACCGGGAATCCAACCTGGGTCTCTGGCATGGCAGGCAAGAATTATTTCAGATATTTTTCATAACTATTAAACTGAACAACTATGTTACTAAGAACTAAGCAGAGAGATTAAAGGTTTGCTTCCCCAGTGAATTAAGTTGGCACCTTTATTGATGATCAATGAATCTTTTGTGTGCTTGGTCCATATCTTATTCTAAGTTTTTCCACGGATTTATATTTTTCTCCTTTCAAAATATCATTCTGTCTTGGTTAATGTAGCTTTATACAAAATAGTTTTGTATAAAGTAGTTTAATCCATCCAACTTTTTTATTTTTAAAAATTACTCTGTCTGTTGTAGATCATTTGGATTTACGTATAATTGTTAAAATTGTCTTGTCCATTCCCCCCTTTCTGCACCACCAGCCTTCCCCCTCAGGGAAAAAACTGGCTGGGATTTTTATTGGAATTTTATTGAAGCTACAATTCATAATACTATAAAGTATTATGTAAGATACAGAAATTTTTATAGTGCTCTTTATCAGTTTGAGAAAATTTCCTTTCATTTCTAGATCACTAAGAATTTGTTAATTGAATGTCTATTGTATATTGCTAAGTTTTTTTTTTTCATTTTCTGAAATGACCTCTTTTTCTTTTAAACTCCTTTTCCTGAAGTCTGTGTTTCTGATAGATATATGAATGTGTACGCATGCTTATTATTTTTATAGTGTATCTTTTCTGTAGTTCAGTTTGAATTTATTTGTGTCCATCTACTTCATGTGTGTCATATGTAAATATTTGTGTCCAACTTTACATACAGTCTGTCATGTTCTGCTTTTAATTGGAGAATATGGCCTATTTATTTTAAGTGTAATTGTGCTCTACCAAACTGCTTACTTTTCTGGCTATAACTCATTTTTACTTTGTTTTTTTCTTTCCTGCTGCTTTTGGAATAATTAACACTTTTTTTTTGTATTAAATCTTGATTATTTAAGAGCCTTCTAGTTTTATTTCTTTGTTTTATTCATCATTTTAGTGGATGTTACAGGGTTTAGGAAATGTACCTTTAACTTTTTAGAATTTATATATATATAATTTAAATTTAATATAAATTTAGAATTTATGCTATAATTAATATTATATTACTTCATGTAAAACCTAAAGAACATATAATATGTATTTCATTTTTTCTCCTCCACCCTTTATGCTTATTATGCAATTTATTTCTGCTTATGTTATAGACCCCATAATTCATGGTTGGTATATTTGTTTCAAAGAATAAATTATCTTATAACAAAATTAAGCAATGAGAAACAAGGTCTATAATGTATAGTTTTCTCTATTTCTTCATGTTAATCTGAGTTTTCATTTGATATCGGTTTACTTCAGCTTGAAAGGCAACATTTAACTTCTCTTTTAGTTCAATTATTTGACACTGGATTCTTTCCAATTTTACTTGTTTTAAAATGCTTTACTTTTTTTTCTTAAATTTTATAAGGATATTTTCACGGGAAATACTGTTTTCTCTTTGAGTACCAATCCCCTCCCTGCAAGCATTCTGTAATGTGATGTTTCTCAGGAAGCTCCAAGAATTTTGAGGCACAGCTCCTTTGTTCTCGTCTTTCCGGAATTACTGGCTTGTGCTACCTATTGTCTAATATTTGAAAACGAATATTTCATCCATAAGTTATGGATCCTTGTTGAATTTATATTTTAAATGATTATTCTGTTTTCCTCCTGTTTTTTTAAATTTTGTTTGTTTTATATAACTTCTCCTGACAAAACACATGTATACATTCACACATATTATTTGGATCGATTTCCCAAAGTGCTGCCAGTGTGATAAAAATAAAACTCAAGTACAATCCTTATTTCTTTGACTTAAAATATTTAATCACTTTGATTGTTGCATGTACAACAAATGCCATTCTATTTTGTGCATTATACCAGGCTATACTTGCTCTGGCACCTTTGTTTTTGTCAAGACCTATCACCTACCAGCTTCCTTCCTGACCCTACTCATTTTTGGCATATTAAAGTATTTGTTATTTCGGGAACATGCCCTGTAACTTCAATGGCTTTTCTTGGCCTAGTATACCCTTTCTTTTTTTTTATCTGGCTTGTTCCCAATCATTTTTCCTACTTTGCCTGGAATATAATTTCTATTATGTTTTCTTTGATCCCCATAATTAAACCTGGTCACTCTGTCTTCTGTCACTTCCTTAGTTACACTATTTGTATGTTATAGTTTTTTTTTGCCTCAATTTCCACTAGAGTGGCAACCTCTACTTTCTGAAGACTTGTAGTATTGGCTTTTTAAATTACTATATTTCATGAATGAAAGTAAACAAATGAATAAATAGATTTATGATGCATCTTTGATTGTTCCAAAGGCAAATCATTAAATCAGTGTCCTTACCTTTGACCAGGGGATTGAATAGTATCCAGCTAGTTTCAGTTTATAAAAAGTAAAAGTCAAATCACACATACACATACATGCCTACTCACACATATTTATCTGTGTGTGTGCACTAAAATTCCAGTTTATGATAAATATTTTATTTGCTAATTCTAAATTTGACTTATTTCATGAATAAGATTTAGTCAAATATATCACGATTGCATGCATGATATACCTTTGCTATGACATTCAGATTGAATTTTTATATCAAATGAAGATTGCCATCCTTATTTTAGAATTATAATTTGATTTTCAATCAGTTAGGAAAATTTCTTAAATTATAGAAATATAATACATATATATGTATCTTTAATTTGAATAATAATATATCTGTACTTTGACCTTATGTTATTTAAAGTACTGGTATTCATAGACATAAATTCAAAATCTGCAAATTCATGTCTTACAATTTAAATAAATTATTAACTGATTATATGTACACTGTGGAATATAAAATGAAGCAATGATCTCATCATTTGATTTTAGATAACTGAATGATTTACCTATGGCAATTTTAGATAGATATTTGATTTACTATACTGCTCTAATACAAAATCACATTGTTATTTATCAGTGCCAACCCATAGACGTGACTGAATACACCAAAGGCTGAGCTGTGATCCACATTTCCGGTATGAGCCTGGGTATCGAAAGCTGGCCCTAAGTGACATACATTTGATTTAAAAAGGATTCCAGTCTACCAAGCAGACAGAATTACCTTAAAAAGTTTGGGAATTGAGCATCCTTACTTATAAATGTATATTTTTCAGTGAATGTCCATAGACTTAATCAGATGAAGAGAAGGGTAAAAACATCAAACTCAGTATGCAACATCCAAACATTATTTTAATTCCAGGGTAAATAATTTTTAAAAGAATGGTGCCCTGTGGACAAGATATGGAATGCATTGGTACAGTTGTTTTACAGTTAACTGGCAAGATCATCTTTGGAGAAGTGACTAATTGTTCTGCTTTTATCATTGATTTCTGTAACCAGTGCTTTGTCATGCCCCACACCAAATCTTACCACCATTTCTTATTAAAACTTGGCAGTTTCAATTACCTTTATATAGAAAAGATGTAACTATTATGATAATATTCTTCTTTGAAAAGAATGAGAAAATATTCGTGATAAATTTTGTATATTCTGAGTGTCTCCATTTCTGTGCATATATGTACACACAAACCTGCACACGCACACACATATATACACATATGCAAATGATCTACAAAGTTTCATGGATTTTTGAAGATAAAATGGAAGTGTTCTTGCACACCTTTGTATTATATTCCTTAAAACAGCACTTTAAAAAGTTAAAAATAGTATAACTGATGTCTAGTGTCTTAATCTACCATTTCTTAATTTTAGCATAAATTGCCTGTCTACTGCATAATGACAAGTAAAAGGAAGGGATGAAAGATAATTAAAATCCACATGAAGTTAAACTGAATTCTCATTACTCCAGAATTTTAAACAACTTGCGAATATGTTTACTACCATGTTCAAAGTGAAAACTGACATACAAAATGCTGGACTTTTCCTTTTATTAATGAATGGCAAAGGATCAACAAGGATTTCTATTGCTTGAGAGAAAATTCTCTATATCTCTCAAAGTGAATTGCTCTTCATTAGAGATGGTCTGTATTTTGGTATAGATCTGAGTCTATTTCCAGAATGTGTCTGACATGAAAAGCTCATAGATGTGGGGAAGCTGGCAGAGGAATTCCTTAAAGGTCTAAGAAGCTTCTTAGATAAATTAAAGCTTAGTTGCAGCTAAAATTAAGACAATTCAACTTCCCAGTATCCTACTTATCTGTACCACACATACATAACATTTTAGCAGGACTTTGGGCCACACAACAGGTTAACAACTCCATTGAATGTACTTTTTCCAATAAGAAGTAGAGGAATAAAATACATGTATACTTCAAGTTAGTCCTTAGTATTATTGGAATTCCAGATTATTTTAATATATCCCTAGGCATATGAACAAGTTATTAATAACTTAGACATACAGAAATCGAATCCTCTTAATCCTTCTTATTAAGCACTGATCTTTTCCTCATGCTGTGATTTGCACTGCATAAATTATATTCCTTAATCAAATGACCTGCTTGCCCTTAAAACAAAGAAAACTTTCACACATTTTGCTTTTCATATTCTCTTCTAAACCGTCTATCCACAAATGCTCTCATGGAGCTAATAATTATGCCAGTGATACACAGTTTAAAATGAGCTCATTTTAAATAGCTCCTTTCTTTCTTATACTTTTCATGGAGAAAGTAAAAAACCTTCTCTATCCTCTTGTTTTTCCCCAAACATCTTATTGGTTGTAATTTAATTTACATCAATCAACTTGCTAGCATCCGTCTTAGTTTGCCAGAGCTGTTATCGCAAATATCACATGGGTTGGTTTAAACAACAGGAATTTATTGATTCATGGGATTTTAAACGAGAAGTCCAAAATCAAGGTATCAACAAGACTTAATTTCTCCCAGAGTCTGTACATTTGGGGCTGGCTATGATAATCCTTGGGGTTCTTTGGCTTGAAACCCTGCTTCCTGTCATGTTGCAATGTCTTTTTCTTTCTCCCTATTATGACTTCAGGGTACTCTTTATAAAGCTTCCAGAAATCTGGATTAAGCCCCATCACTGCTTCAGCTGATCATGCCTTAACTAAAAATAACATCTTCAAGAGGCTCTATTTATAATGGGTTCATAACCAAAGAGGTGCAATAAAGTTTAAGAACATGCGTTTGTTGGGGAACATAACTCAATTTATCATGGCATCTTATTTTAATTTGGGCTGTGCTGCAGATTGAGTTATGTACCTCAGAGAAAGCAACAGGGAGCAGAGAGAGAGACCAGAAGTTAATAAATCTGTAAGAGAAAGGAGATGACATTGTCATGTGACAGGAAGCAAAGGAACCCATGGATTACAGCCAGCTAGAATGCTACTACCTTGAGAGGAAGCAAGACTTTTTGCCATGAAATATAAGAATAATATCAAATACCCAAGGTCAAGACAATTGAAATATAAAATTAAAAGACAAATTTATAATAGTTTCAAAAATGTGTAAGAGGACGTAAAGGACTTGTACACAGAAAACTACATAACATTGCTAAAGGAAATCAAAGGAGATCTAAATAGGTGGAAAGACATTCCCTGTCATGGATAAGAAGGCTAAATATAGTTAAGATGTCAATTCTTCCCAAATTGATCTACAGATTTAACACAGTACCAATCAAAATTCCAACAACTTACTTTGAAGATTTGGAAAACCTAACTACCAAATTCATCTGGAAGGGAAAGAGACCCTGAATAGCCAAAAGCATCCTAAAAAACAAGAATGAAGTGGGAGGATAAACACTCCTTGATTTTAAAACCTATTATAAAGAAACAGTGGTCAAAACAGCATGGTACTGGCACAAAGAAAAAAGCATTGACCAATGGAATTGAATCAAGAGTGCAGAAATAGACCACCAAATCTATGGTCAATTGATTTTTGACATGGCCCCCAAATCCTCCGATCTGGGACAACATAGTCTTTTCAATAATTGGGCATGGAAGAATTGGATATCAATAGTCAAGAGAATGAAAGAGGAACCTATCTTACACCCCACACAAAAATTAACTAAAAGGGGATCAAACAACTAAACATAAAAACTAGCACCATAAAGCTTCTAGAAGAAAATGTAGGGAAACATATTCAAGACCTAGTAATAGGAGGTAGTTCCCCAAACTTTACACCCAAAGCACGAGCAACAAAGGAAAAATAGATAAATGGGGACTCCTCAAAATCAAATGCTTCTGCACCTCAAAAGACTTTGTCAAAAAGGTGAAGCAGCAGCCAACTCAATGGGAGAAAATATTTGGAAATCACATATCAGACAAAGGTTTGATTTACTGCATATACAAAGAAATGGTACAACTCAACAACAAAAGAACAAACAACCCAATTATAAAATCGGCTAAAAACATGAATAGGCATTTTTCTGAAGAGCAAATACCAATAGCTCAAAAGCACATGAGAAGATGCTCATTTTCACTGGCTATAAAGAAATGCAGATCAAGACTACAGTTAGATACCACCTCACACCTGTAAGAACGGCTGCTATTAAACTATAAATGTTGGACAGGATGTGGAGAAGCTGGGACATTTATGCACTGCTGGTGGGAATGTATAATAGTGCAGCCACTATGGAAGACTGTTTGGTAGTTCCTTAGGAAACTAAATATCGAGTTGCCCTATGACCCAGCAATAGCACTCCTTGGTATATACCCAAAAGAGCTGAAAGCAACGACACAAACAGACATTTGCACATTGATGTTCATAGCAGCATTATTCACAATTGCCAAAAGATGGAAACAAACCAAATGCCCATCAACAGATGAGTGGATCAACAAAATGTGGTATATACATACGATGGAATATTATGCAGCAGTAAGACAAAATGATGTCCTGAAGCACATGACAAGAAGGATGAGCCTTGAGAACATAATGCTGAGCAAAATTAGCCAGACACAAAAGGATAGATACAGTATGATTCCACTTTTATGACCAACATAATGGTATAATCAGAGGTTTATAATACAGAATATAGGGGACTTAGAGATATGTAGAATCTAGAGATGGGTGAACCTTAGCTAATGAGGTTGAACTCTAATAAAGAGAATAGATAGGAGTGCAAGTGATTCTCTAGTGGGTCTAGAAGTAATATTACCATATTGAAGATGAACAAGATTGTAAGGGGTTATATAGACCTACATGTCCCACTAATTCACACTAGAAATATGAATGAGATCTTGTAAGAATTATTTCAAAGATATGATTCTTGTATAAAGAGTGTTTAAGTCCAGGGTATGGGAGACAACTGCTATTGCATGCTTTGTGCTATGTTCAAGAAGAAATCATCAGCACTACCACAGGAACAGCAGAGGTAAATAATGGGGTGAAGGACAAGAGTTGAGGAGGTTTAGATTTCCTATTTTGTGAGGGTGTGTTTATTGGTTTTCTGTTTCTTGGGAACAATGAAAGTATCTAAAATTGAGAATGTTGAGGGACTGTGGACTTTGGGCCTTCTACCTGGTGCCCGTTGACTGCAGGTGGCTGAAGGATGCACTGACGGAGAAGTAGATTGGTGAATGATGGCGTATACTTATGAACGAAGGTTGTGCTGCTACTAAAAGAACAATGTCGTGAGGCACGCAATGAGGTGAATGAACATGTGGGACATTTGGTGAGACAAAAAAAGCTGGAAATAAAAAACAACAATGGTATGGTCATCTTTAGAAAATGCTTATAAGAAAACAGGGGCCTAGATTGTAAGCTTTTAGAGCAGACACATAAAGTCCAGAGTGGTGATTATTATTTCTGGATTTTGAGAGGCTGTTTTATATAGATAACCTGATATTTAGAGATAAGAATGAAACCAAATAGGTTGGAGTTAATGTAATTCAGAAAATAGGGGTAAGGAAGACAGTGTCTATATTTTAGAATCACACATACTCTCTGAGACCAATGGAAAAAAGGTCTATTTGGTCTGGAACTGAAATTTTCTATAGTGCATAATCTAATTCAACCTGTCTGTATAGCTCATTTGAACAACTGAAACTCA
The DNA here is from genome assembly GCA_004026745.1 of Myrmecophaga tridactyla. Classification (NCBI taxonomy): domain Eukaryota; kingdom Metazoa; phylum Chordata; class Mammalia; order Pilosa; family Myrmecophagidae; genus Myrmecophaga; species Myrmecophaga tridactyla. Next base: position 16,278 of record PVIY010033244.1, on the reverse strand, counting down.
GGAAGCACAGAATAAGAAAGAGGTCCTTTAATCCTGTATAGATTATTGTAATGCCTGGACACATCCTAGAATATATTAAGCAGATAATCAAAAAAGTATTGGCAAAGTTGACCGTGTCAAACTTTAGGGATACCCAAATGAATAGGCCATGCCCTCAATCATGAAGCTTACTCTTCTAAAGCTTATTTAGGTAGCAGAGAAACTTAGACTACCTATAGGTATGCCTAAGAGTTACTTCTGGAGGACCTCTGTTGTTGCTCAGATGTGGCCTCAGTCTCTCTAAGCCCAACTCTGCAAGTGAAATCATTGCCCTCCCCTCTATGTGGGGCATGACATCCAGGGGTGAAAGTCTCCTTGGCGACATGGAAGATGACTCCCAGAGATGAATCCAGACCTGGCACCATGGGAATAGCAATTCCATACTGACCAAAAGGGGGAAAAGAAGTGTAATTAATAAAGTATCAATGGCAGGGAAAGTTCAAATAGAGTTGAGAGGCTACTCTGGAGGTTGCTCTTACGCAAGCTTCAGGTAGATCTTGCTACCTATCATAACCTGCCAAGCCCCAACCAGGACCATTCCAGCCAATCCTCAAGAACACCTAGGGCAACATATAAGATTCCACAAGGGTTTCAGGCACTAGAGTAATTTTCCAGAAACCTACAACTTCCAGATGGGTCCCTGGTCCAGAGAAGTCCTGAAACCTAGCCCAGCCTCTCCAGAACATCAGGTAGTTCCATCTCCTTACCCCGTATTAGTGACAGACCCTTTCAATATGAAAAATTTAGAATTAACATAGCCCAAACACCCCTAAAGAGAGGTATGGAAAGATCAAAGGTAATGGTGGAATCATACATAGAAGATAGGACTTAACAAATGAGTATGAATGCTGAATTACTAAATTGATATATCTTTTAGTCTCCAGTATTTTAGAACAGCTAGAAGTAAAAACCTAAAATTATGAAACTGTAACCCATGTCAAAGTCTGAAATATGCTCTACAACTAATTTGGTACTGTGCTTTGAAATTTATAGCTTTTTGGTATATATATTATTTTTCACAAAAAAGAAGGGAAAAAAGTTGATTGTGATGATAAAGTATTTAAGCCCTCTAACCTCCTATATTCTGGAGCAGCTAGAAGGAAAATATATGAGGATGGTATGGCAGCCCAGACAAACTCTTGGATCTGTCCTGCAACCACTTGTTGAAGAGTGCTTTGAAACTATAGCTTTTTTTTCCCTTGCTTTGTATATATGTTATACGATACAATACAAAAGTTGAAAAAAAAAAACGCATAAGATACTTAGCACAATTTTTTGTCTGTAGTCAAATCATCTACCTTGAAATCTGCAAAAGATTATTGACAAAACTACTAGCTTTTGTCTATTTTTCTAGCTGTAGCTCTTATTTCTTAGCAATTTCAGACCAGTGTTATTGCAGTTTTTACATCCATATATCACGCTTATTATGAGACTATTTTCTAATTACGCATTTACTGAGGTATAATTAACGCAGTAAAATTCAGAGCTCTTAACTGTTCAGTTTGATATTTTGACATTTTTAAACCTATGCATCACCACATAAAACAAGAAAATTTCCTCGTGTCCTTTTCAGTTTAATTTTGCCTTTATAATCACTTTCTGATTATTACTGCAAAGCAGTTTTGGTTGTTCTTGGCCTTCAAATAAATAGAATATGAACCCTTTTATATTTTGCATCCTTCATTTAATAAAATGGGCATGGAATTCATTACTCAGGTACTAGCATGGATTTATTCATGACCTCTCTATGAAGTTCCACTGGTAAATTTTTCCGTTTTATGTGATACTGCACTGTCCTAATTAATGGAATTTTATAGTTAGACTTTAAATAAATTGTTATAATTCCTCCACTTTTAGTATTTGATTACATAATTGGATGGGTTATCCTGCCCCTCCTTTCCAGTTCTTTATAAAATTTATAATGAACTTCTCAATATCTTCCAAAAGTTGGGCAGTATTTTAATTTCAAGTGTATTGGATTTGTACAACATTATCAGGAAAATGACTATCTTGAAAATTGAATCCGCCAATCCACAAATATGCTATATCTCTTCATAAGTTTAGCTTTTGTAGATTTCAATATAGATAGTTTGACTGTAATTTGAACACAAAAGCATCGTGAAGTAAATGATGCTTTTTTGAAGTTATTAAAATTGTAGTACTTCAGTTTGTTAAAGCTGCCAGAAGACAATATACTGGAAATGGATTGGCTTTTGCCACAAGGATTTATTAGGTTACAAATTTACAGTTTTAAGACTATGAAGTGTTCAAATTAAGGCATCCAGAGAAAGATACCTTGACTCTCAAGAAAGGTGATAGCATCTGGGGTTCTTTTGTCACATGGGAAGACACACATACTGATGTCTGCTGGCCCTTCTCTCCTGGGTTGGTTTCAAAATGGCTTTCTCATCTCCTGTTGAGTCCTTCTAGTTTCTCCTGTCACATTTGTCTCACTTAGCTTCTCTCAGCTGTGAATACTCTCCAAAAACATCTCTCCTTTAGAGGACTCAAGCAAGCAGATTAAGACCCATCTTGAATGGGTGGGGTCACATCTCCATGGAAACAATCTAATCAAAAGATCCCACCCAACAATGGTTCTGCCCCACAGGATTGGATAAAAGAACATGCTTTTCTGGGGTACATAACAGATTCAACCCAGCACATGTGGTTTTTTAATTTTATATTTCAATTGTTTGTAAATAATACGTAAATATTGAATAGTGTTCTTTTATGTCTTAACCTTGAGTACTGTATTCTTGTGCATCGTGATCACGATAAAATCGTTGACTAGTTTTAGCATGTTGTTGCTTCTACAGGTTTTTGTACATAGAAACTATTGTCTTTTCCAAATAAAGACAGTTTCACTTCCTCTTGATTTACTTTAATTTATTTTTGTTACTTTATTTTTTATCTTTTGAACTGCTTTGAACCTCCAATACAATATTGAATAAAAGCAATGGGAGAGGACTACCTGTCGGGCACCCAGTCTTCTAGGCTAGGTTTTCGGTCCCTCACAATTAAGTGAGGTACCAGCTGCAGGTTTTTAAAAAATTCCCTTTATCAAGTTAACCATGTGTCCTTCTATTTATTTTTACTGATTCTTTTTTTAATCGTCCAAAATTCACCTGAATTTTGCCAAATGTATTTTGGGTATCTGTCAAGATGATCATGTCTATTTCCTCCGAGTTAGTCAGGGAACATGGTGAATTACACTGTTTCGCAAACATTAAAACCAGCTTTGAATTCTTGTGATACTCTCTAATTCACCATGATGTAGTGACCTTATACATTGCTGGGTTAGATTTGCTAGTATTTTATTAAGGTTGTTACATCTATGTTTATGTGAGATGTTGAGTTATAGTTTGTATAAATTTATCACTTAACTCCTGCAGTGGTTGATAAATTTTACAGGTGAAGATACTTGTACTTGCAGCTTTCCTTAGTGAAAATGTCTTATGTTAAATTTACTTGGGAATAGAAATAGTTATACTTAGGTATTGGATTTCTTCTGGTATCAGTTTTGGTAATTTGTACCTTTCAAGAAATCTGCCCATTTTATCTAAGAACTCAAATTCATGAGTATTCTGTTGTCTATAACATTCCTTTAATATATATTTGTAGTGTATATGATCTCTAGTGATGTCCTCTCTCTTTCATTCTTGATATTGATATTCCTTTCACCCAGTTTATAGGAGGGTTTTATCATTTTATTTATCTTTTTTTTTTTTTTTTTTTTGGCATGGGCAGGCATCAGGAATTGAACCCAGGTCTCTGGCATGGCAGGAGAGAATTCTGAGGCTGAGGCACCATCGCACTGCCCTTATTTATCTTTTTATAAAATGAAGTTTTAGTTTCATTTTTAATTTATTTTATGGGTTTTTATTTCATTGATTCCTGTTTTATTTCTTTACTATTTTTCTATTGTGTTTAGTTGGTTTTAATTTGATTTTATCATATCACAGGTTGAAAGTTGAGAACATTGAATTTAGACCTTTTCTTTTTTTCTAATATAAACACTTAAAGTTATAAATTTCCCTCCAGACACACAACATAATGAAATTAGATATCAAGTAGAAAATCACGTCTGGAAAATCCCTCAATATGCAGAAATTAAAAATTACATTTTTAAATAACCCATGGGATCAAAGAATTTTTAAAGGCAAATTATAAATTAGTTTCAATTGAATGATAATTTACCTGTTCATTGCTTCAGTCTCTCTATTTATTCATGGTAAGAAAACATTTTCCCCATGATGCTGTCAGATTTCAAGAAATATTGCTATGGGAGAAATGCTTAGGAAAATACCAAGTTTATAGCAGAAACCAACTTTCATCCAGATAGACAACAAATTAAGAGTAGTCAGTGAAGGACTTAAAATTAGCTAATTTGTTTAAAAGATGGATGTGTTGTCTATTTATATTTATTTATTATATTTATTTATTCTACTTATTTGCATAATACCTATACTCTTTTTGGTATAGCAATTACAGAAAATTAAATATGTATTGTGGCTATTTAATTTATATTAAAATGCCTTAGATATAATGATAATTTTATTTCAATGCTTGCTACCCTTAATATAGAGCCAACTTTTACATGAATCAGCTATAATGATTCATACATGATAACTGAATGGTTAATTTGCTCTTTCAATAATAGTGTTGCCTTAAATGTTTATAAGGTACTAGTACATATTATCTAGTATTTAGTTACCAAAACTACCTCAAGGCGAATGTGCTCTTGCTTTCTAGATAGTAAGCAGACTAGATATTTTGTTAAAACTCTGTCAACACAGAACATATAAAAATGCTGGTGATATTAATAAAAAAGTATTGGGAAGTTTTTAGAAATAACTGAGAAGCACAATTCTCAGGTAAAATCAAACTCAGAGATGGTGATCACTCTCAGGGTGCAGTTTAAGGCATGGTGGAATACCAATAACTATCCCTTCACTGAAAAATTTGCTGTTCCAACTGCTCACTGTGGTGTGGTTTTTAGCTGTCAGCCCTTTCAAAGATTGCCTGAGCTGTAGGGAACAGTATCAACTAATGTCACCTGACTTCTTTGGATGCTCTACATCCTATGGTTAATCAAGTTGATGGTATAAAGGTCTGGCCAATTTAGCCCAACCTGGATCAACTCTGAAGTACTATTCTAGCTCTACAGCCCCACAAGGGGAAGTCCATGCTGGAATTGGAACTGAGTCACAGCTCAACTCCTCCCTTACAACCCCCCTTCCACAGGTGTTGATCCCAAAGGCACCCTTAATAAACATTGTGCCACTGAATAAACAATGTGCCATTACAGAATTTCCTTCTTGGGGAACCCAACCTGCCTCAAGAGACAAAAGAGAAGACTTAGGACTTGAGCAGGAAGGACACTGTAATAGGAAACTGGAACAAACACAAGACCCTTCAATTGTGATACTGTCAGTGGGTAGTTTAGAGGGAAAATCAAATTTATTCTGAAGAGAGAGAATAGTTTTATCTTTAATTCTAGTAAAAGCAAAAATACAGACACACAGACAGACATTTATATATATCCTGTGAGAACTCTAAACTCTACAGCCACATTCATGTGGTTTTTTAGGTTAACCATGTACAACAACAACCGCAACTACAAAAGCTTAAAGTTTAGTGTAAATTGGCCCCGGCTTGCTAGTGCCAGCCTAAAGCCTTGAATAAACAAACACATACGATTTCTACAAGGATACACTTCTAAACCAGTTCAAAACAATCCCGGAGACTGTTTCTCAACACATGAAGGAATCATAAATTAGAGTTAGCATAATCAATAAATTATGTAGTCAGATTCATATATTCCAATACATGACTAATGGATATGCATTGTTATAATAATAGTGGGTTATAAGCAGAAACATAACATAAAATTAGTCTGTTTTTCTGTAAAAATAGATGAAGAAGAGAATGGGAGTTTTGATGTAGACCATTATGATGAATGGCTTCCTAAAATACTAATGTAGACATGAAAACAACAATCTCTTTCACAGAAGCACTGAAAGACATGTTCATGGATGTTTGTAAAAAGGTTTTTCTGTAATAACCTAAGACTGGAAACAGCCTAAATATCCATGAACATTAGAAGGGGTAGTTAAAAGGGCTAACTAAATTTTGATATGTGTTTAGAATAAAAATTAAACAAAGGGAAAATAAATGAACTTGACCTACATACATACATTAACACAATAAAAAATAAGTCATTGACTGAATAATTGCAATTTACATACAGTACAATGTTTTGTTTTGTTTTGTTTTAACACAAAGATTAAGTCACACAGTAAACAGTAAGCAATAGGAATGCTTAACAGAAATAGTGGTTCGCTCTATGCCCAGGGCAGGTAAAATGGAGCCTTCAACTTACAAGCAATATTTTATTAATCTGGTGTTCGGTACATGGATATTCATGTTTTGTATCCTGTGCATTTAGTTTATATATCTTTTTAAAATGTTATATTTCCAGAGTTTTGTTATAAGAAATTCTCTTAATGTCTCCATTCTGTGGACAAGACAAAATTTCAGATAGGTTTAAAGACCTATTCAAGTGTCAGAACAGGAATTCAAACCCCAATTTTCTGAACCTTTTATATTAACATTCATCTGATTCAGGTCAACAGACTGGTCAGGCATATTTAAGCTCTAGCTCACTGACCGGCTATAAAGTAAAACAAGAGACCAAAATTATCTAAAAAAATTGGGGCTATTTTGTCCTATACACAGTTCTATTTTGCCACCTAAAATATCAAAATAAAATTTATTACATCAATATAAAGTTAGCACATTTTTTAGAAAAAAAGGCACATTCTAAATGCCTGCCTTTCCAGATTATGAGGTAACATGGATGAAAAAAGTCCAAACTGAGCTAAATCTGTTTCTTCCTGCTAGGTTAACTTGAAAGTATGAGGCTGAAAAGGGTTTAATGGTACTGCCTCCACCATTTCAAAAGCTTGATGCTAGAAAAGAGGCATTTTCATTGCTGTCAAATAACAAAGTACCTTTATTTTCAAATACAGAGCGCCTTGTATGCCTGTAAATCCTCTCTGATTAATGACGTTGTTAGTACCAATGTCCCAGTCTGTGGATGTCTATATATTTCAAAACCACAATGCTTTCTCCGCCCCCCAGTCAAAAGTTTATAAACTGTTTATAAAAATTAATTGTAATGAATTAGAAAGTGCCACTTATTTCATAAAATCTACACTTAATTTCTTAATAAGCATTAATTTAAAACCAGAATATTCTGGTGTTTGAACATCTATAGACATGTTTCTCATTCACATTGATAATTATAAAGCATGCTGAAACCCAGGAATAGGAGTTCTGTTAGCACTTGACTTGAAGACAACACATTTAGATGAAAGGAATATATCTGTCAGTATGCTTTCACAGCTCTTTGATCTCCCTGAGGAAAATGCTCTAAAGTTAATGTGTCTTACTGCAAATTTCTCTTTAGAATGTTTCACAAGTTATTTTAAGAAAGCGAATAATGTCTTTTATTAGGCAAGAAGTTCTGTCCTATCTCATGCACATCCTCATGCATAGAAACATACCAATCCTACGGACATTTTGGCTTGGGAAACCCATTATATGTGACCTTTTCCTCTATTTTCAGGCTTTATACTGAATGTTCATCTCATCAAAAAGAATATTAAAGTGAAAATACTTTTAATACGCTAGATAGAAATAGCATATATTAACTTAAAAATTCAAAAGATACATAAACTGGAATGCAAAGAATTTAAAACATTTAAGGAAATAATACTCAGAAGAACTAGCACGAATGTTTCATGCTAGCAAGCACAGCATTGCATATAGGAAACAGTCGCTATCGTTATGCGTGCAAACCTGCAACTCCCATCATGGAACAGTTCCACAAAGTGGTGACGGGCAGAGAGGCTGCCTTGCAAACCAGCGCCTTCAATTTTGAACACCTGCCCCAGGAACGTGCTCTCTGGGGCTCAGATTTGGAACTAGTGACCAGAATTTCAATAAATTTTTATGACATTTATCTTTTTTCCTTTTTTTTTGCATGGGCAGGCATGGGAATCGAACCCGGGTTTCCAGCACGGCAAGTGAGAACTCTGGCACTGAGCCACCATGCCTGCCCTATGACATTTATCTTTAACTGAGCAGCCACAAAGTCTTGTCCTCACTTTCACTTGCTTAGAAATGATTTCCTATATCATTGAAGCAAATCTCTCAACAAAGACCAAGGGCCCCTCAATGGAGATTCTGGTGAATAAAATAGCTCGTGAAAGTTGAATCATCAAAAATATGCACTACAACATTCAAATTTGGTAAAACATCACATGATGCAGTAAAAACAAACAAGATGTCTGAAATTGTTTTAATGGTGAGCTATATTGATTATACTCTACGTGCAATTGTGTAACCTGCCTTCTTTCATTTAAAAAAGTGTACTTTCATACCATGGCAATGAATATGATACATTATATTTCATCGTCTTTAAGAACTGGTGTTTTAATGTGACAAAATAAAGTTTCAGTGGCTGAGGGATTTCAAACAGAGTTGAGAGGTTATGCTGGAGGTTCTTCTTATGCATTATATAGAGATCCCTTTTAAGTTTATGGTGTATTGGAGTGGCTGGAGGGAAGTGCCTGCTAAAACTGTTGAGTTGTGTTCCAGTAGCCTTGATTCTTGAAGACAATTGTATAATGATATAGCTTTTACAATGTGACTGTGTGATTGTGAAAACTTTGTGTCTGATTCTCCAGGGTATGTACAGATGAGTTAAAAAAAATTTGTGTCTGATATCCAGAGTATGGACAAATGAGTTAAAAAAAATGGATGAAAAATAAATAAATAATGGAGGGGTAAGGAGTAAAAGAAATTGGTAGATTGAAATACTAGTGGACTGATAATGAGAGGCAGGGGCAAGGAGATGTATGAGATTTTTCTTTTCTCTTTTTATTTCTTTTTTTTTGGAGTCATGCAAATGTTCTAGAAATGATTGTGGTGAGGAATACACCATTAAGTGATGATATTGTGAGCCATTGATTGTACATCATGTATGGACTGCATGTATGTGAAGATTTGTCAATAAAAATATTTTTAAAAAATAGCTGATGTATTTTATTACTCCCTTATTTCTTTTTTCTTTTGAAAATAATTCTACAATAAAATTTATTTTAAATATATCTCAGTCACTTTTCCTATTATCTCCTCAGGATGAATTTCTAGAAAAAGATTATCTGTCAATAAATATGCACATTTTAAGGCACACGTTTTGAAGCTGCATGTCCAAAAGGCAGTTACTGTTCACATGAGCTATCGGTACCTGTGGCTGCCCTTTGCTCACATTTCATGCCACCCAGGAACAACAAATTCTTTAAAATTTTCCAAAAATAATTTTCAAAACTCTATCCAGGGCCATGGTGGCTCAGGAGGCAGAGTTCTCACCTGCCATGCCAGAGATGCAGGTTCCTTTCCTGGTGCCTGAGCATGCGGAAAAGAAAAAAAAATTCTATCCAATTAGTTGTGATTATTTTTCTGTTTTATTTTCAATGATTCTTAATGAAGGTTAACATATTTTCATAGGTTTATTGGTCAGTTCTCATTTTCTTGTTGCCTGCTTTCTAATATGGGTCTGTGATTCATTGATTGATCGATTGTGAGTCATTCATCATTTGTCTAATTGATTTTGTATATTACATGTCATTCTTTTTATCTTATGTGGACTCTAATATTTCCAGGTTGTTTTAGAGATTTATTGTCTGTCCACTGTTTTATCAGCCAATTCCTAAAGCAATAGTACACAGCAAAATATTTCAACATCTGATTGGACTGGTTTTCCCTTTTGGTTAACTTAAAGGCCTTCAATTTATATTCCTCTAGGAATAATTTTGAAAATATGCTTTCTGTCCAATAATAAATTACTTTTGCTATAATTTAATACTGCTTTAATAACATTAAAAATGTTTCTGGTTTTGCCTATTATCGGTCCTATCTTTTTATTGGTGTGCTTAATCTTAGGTTCTTTATGTCTTTGTTTTCCTAAATTTATTAAATTTTTCCTATGACATTTATAACTGTTATGTATGAAAATTGTTGATCTTTGTAAATTAATTTCTATCCATAAAACTTTGGAAATATTCTTATTTCAAGTAAGTTTCAATGGATTCCATTAGATTTTTAAATTTCGTTTTGTTTTCTAACTGCAGAATCTAGCACTTCTGGAACAATGTTAAATAATAGTGATAATAGTAGACCTCCTTAGCAGATTCCTAATTTTAATGTCATGATCTTAATATGAACTCTAGAAAAATAATTATGAAAATATTTGAAGGATATATCTTTCTATTACTATTTTTAAAGACCTTTTTTACAAGTAATATATCTAGAACGTGAATTTCTTTTTTCAAAAACCTATGCTTTCAGCAAATGCTTTTTGTACATGTAAGACACTGTGCTGGCAGCAAAATTGCAAACATGAGTCAAAACAGGCAAGACTTTCGTTCTTGTAGAACTTAAACCTGAATTGAAGGCAGATGTTTAACAAATAAATCCAGAGAATATATAAAATCACAGCTCTATTAAATGTGCTCAAATGTATAAATATATAACAGAAAATGACTTAATATTGGGGTTAGGTTTAGGGTAAAAAATGTCATTCATGAAAGTCTGGGAAAGGAATTTGACAGTTTCCCTACTAAAGAATTTCTAGCAATTGAATAGTTAATATGATGAATGAATCATAATATTCCTAGCAGGCAGCCCAGCAGGTACATAGCCTTGTGACTAGAGAATATGAAACACATATAAAATGGAGAGAAAACCTATGTGGTTGGGGGCAGGGAGCCACAGGAATTATGATGCAAGATGAGGTTTAAAGGTAATGAGGGTAAGATCATAAGGAGAAAAGATGGAGGGAAATGGAGGTGATGCCAGAGGTGGGAATTTGTTGACTGGATTATTTTGCATTAGATTAGGAGTAAATATACTAAGCAGGCTGAATTAGACTGGCTGAATTATGCTGGGGTTAGTGGAGAAATAAGACTTGTACAGATTCAAGGGATAGTGATGCTAAAAAGTAAATTAAACTCAGTGAAGGACTGATATGAGGTGAAAGAAATGTCAAGGATGATTCTTAAGTTTGGGGCATGATGACCATAAAGATTGATTGTATCATTCCCCATGTTAGAGAACTCTGAGAAGGACCATGGAGAGAACACTGTAATTTAAGTTTTGGCCTTCTTGGGCTTGGCAGACCTTTAAAAGGTCCATATAGAGGTGGGAAATAGTTATAACTGGATGGGTGTTTGGAGAAGAGGGTTATGCAAATGATGAATTTTGAAGTTTTCATATGAAACAAATGTCATGAGTGGGTTACCCTAATTATAGGATATAAAAGAATAGAAGAAAAAGGCCTTGGATTCTGCATTGAGAACTTCTAGCTAAGAAAGGCCAGCTAAGACAGATTAATCTTACAGAAGACTAAGAAGGAATTGTCAGCAGTAAAAAGTAAACTAGAAGAAAGTAGGGTTGTATAAATTATTTAAGGGGAATTTTTTTTGGAAATGGTTTAGTAATTGGGTTCTTTGCATATAATATAGTAATATAAATGTATCTAGTAAATACTATTAAGAGATTACTTTATGTGGGCCCATTCTCAAATTCCTTCATGAACTACGTCAGGTTGTGATATATTATTCCTTTAATATGTTATTTACTAATATTCTGGGAAAGTGAGGTTAATTTTGGCATGAAAGTATAGATGGGTACAAACAAATATTTAAATAATAAACACAATTCTGATGGATAAAAGAAAAGATATTTACTTATTTAATTATTCTCCTAGCTTTCTTGTTATACATCTGTAACATATATTTTAGGTAATCAAATTTATATATTTGAATTTCTTAGCAAAAATATTCACAAAACAAGAGCAATAATAAAATTTAGGGCAATAGATTAAGTGACATCTAGTGATTTATGTGAGTGTGTGTGTGTGTGTGTGTGTGTGTGCATGTGTAGGAACACAAAAACAGTCTCTAGGACACTTATTCCAGTATTGTATAACTCAGAAAGATAAACTCATTTTTAGTAAATATCAGAGACATTTATCATAAAATAGGATCTTACATACAAATGAAAATAATGTCTCTATTAGATTATAAAATGTATCCACATGCATTGGTCTATCTCTCTGCAGAAGGAAAAAAGCTGCCTCAGCATAATACTTCTCCTAGGTCACTGCAAAATTTCTTTCACTTCTCTACGGCATGAGCCCGGCATTTTTAGAATACATCACTGGGGCTATATGAAATTAGATTTGGGGTTGTCTTTTCTCGTTTTTGTTTTGTGAGTGTACAATGTGTTTGTTCGAGGTGGAAGTGGGAGGGTCAAGAGCGTGGGGCGTGCATCTGTCCATCAGGCCTGCCCAACCAGATGCTGCTAGGCGGTGTCATGGAGCTTCTTCAGGACTTGTTCTGTCTCACATTTGTTCGCCTTGACGGACATTACAAACCCTCACTTGCTGCCCTGGATCTTCCTGGCCATGTACGTGACCAGTGGGTTCTTGATAATGGCCACTGGCAAGCTGCTCCTTCTGTGGGTACTTTCCCAGGTTTCTGGGGGCTGCCTGTATCCGGGTGTCTTGTTGGAACCATGGTGGGAGATGTGCCATCTTTCTGGGCCTGTAAGATTTGACATTCACCACAGCCTTGCTGGTCTACTAAGTTTTTGCTTTGGCTTTATCTTTGGCTTTATGAAAGGCAGGGGCTTATTCTCTTCTTTCTTCCCTATCTTTGTAAAAAGGCAATGCACTTGTTTTAATATCATAAATGGATATTGGCTGTTTTTATTTGCAACTGCTGATGGATCTGAGGGGTGAGAGAAATCTTTACACCAATTTATCAATGTTGCTTTTATGTTGTCTTGTTGGCTCCATTCTAAAGAGATAGGTCCCCCCACCCCCCCAGACCTTGGATTTCAGCATCTTTTTCAGATTTGGGCTTTCCTGTAGGAAATACTTAACTGTTTATTTTATGAGAAATAGTCTTATAATTTATGTAGTTCACATCCTTATCATAATATATTAATAGATATTATTATTAAAAAGTTTATTAGTTTCAAAAGTGTAAATACTCAATATATAAAACATAAAATGCAAATACTTATGCGTAATGAATGGAATTAATGACAGAATTATTAGCAGTCATATATTCTAGAATTCAATTATTATACATAATAAACACTGGCAACATGCTTTTCATATAGTTGTCCAGTTTATTTATACCTATAATCTCTTCCAAAAATGGAAGATTAAATGGCTTTAATATTTTTTCTTGTTTATTTTTTTTAATTCTACATAACAGCTGCTTCTCTCTCCTTCTTCAGATGAAAGGACTTAAACCTGAGAGTTATCTAATATCCAAATAAATTAGATATTGATCTGTGTGGAAAAGTTCCTTCCTTAGTTTACCCCAGAGACCATAACATTCCCTCCATGATGATCAGGTTCTCTTTTCAAGGAAGTAATCTGAAAATATTTGATAGCTTGACATTGTAAACACTCAACTTGAGACCAGATGACTTTGTAGATCACCTTTCTTTGAGTAAATGAATATTGTCTAAATTGCAAGTAGACTAAATTTAAAAAGATACAAATAAATCAAGTCATTCTAGATGCATTTTCACTATTTTATTTATCTCCAAATCAAAAGAAGTTTCATGTAACATGTTGAATGGCAATTGTTTTAAAAATATTACCATGTTGTTGCTGTTATTTGTGAAGTACTTTGAGTTTTTATTCTCAAAATGGAAATATTCTCCATTTAATTGTTTTTCATACTGCAAATACAAACACCACAGTTTAAGAAGATGTCTCACATAGGCTCCTGTTAGGGTGCAAACCCAAATGCTTCTTCATCTCTAAGTGGTTACTAGTCTTACTGCAACAAATATTTGATCAGGAAATAACATGGTCTTTTCACCCCACAATTCCCTGAAAAGAGATCAGCCCAGCCAAATACGCCCAGTAAAATTATATGTAGCCCCAGAAAAGCATACACCCGAGTTTGGACAAAATTATGGGCCTTAGGTTTTATTTACAAAGCAGGGAGTGTGCTTTTGGCTTAGATATCTGGAGAAGATCTATTCCAAAGATGCTCAGTTTATTCTAAGACAGTATGCTTTGGTGTGGGACCACTGATCTTTACTTAAAAACCACACAACAGAAGACTGAAAAATAAAATAAAATAAACAACCTTACACAGTCCCTGTGGGAATCTGGGAAGATTTCCCTGAACCAATTCACAGTAGCTTCCCAGGGACAAATAGAGTGATTTGGCCTATATTTATTCTGAAATGTACTAGAAAATAAATTAGCTAACCATATGAATAATATATCCTGAGACAGGTAAAAGCTCGAGGAGCTGGACAGTTACCTTGGAAAGCAGCTTAATTTTGGAATTAGCTGAGTCTGAAATACCTTCGTGTCTGCTTACAAATGTCATTCACTGTGCTAAATCCTGGGGTAAAGAACAAAGGACTTGAGCCATAAAATCCTGATTTGATATGTGGCTCCAGCTCTTACAAGCTATAGGCATATCATTTAATTTGAGTCTCTTCAGACAAGTTATTTTATATTTCTGAGTCTCAGTTTCCTCATTTGCAAAACCTATATAATAGTATTACCTTATTCATAAGGATATAGTGAATAGGGTGGATAGTAAAAGAGTGATTTCGTGTGACTGGCTTAGCACACTGACAGGCAAGTATTAAATGCTTAATTAGTGTTTAATATTTGGGCACAATTCCTTACTTAAAATGCAGTGTAAGATGTTCTTTAGAAAAGTTATATATAAAGTGAAATTGGATCAGCTGAGACCAGAAGGCTTATGATACAATAGGAACCAAAATAAAATCTGACTCCCAATCCCCTACTTTCCCAACATGTCTAGACTGGAACTAACTCTAGACCTGAAAAGAACTGCAAACACAGTGTGCAGTGGGACTCGAACTTTCAAGAGTACCAGCTGCTTATGAACATTACATATTTTACTAGGTAACTTAAGTTTTAAATTCTTTTCATTATCCCTACTAGAATATTAGTCTGCTAAATCAGACATTGATCTTAAATATGTTAGTTACCTGTATCAGTGACAATTTGATATGAAGACTTTTTCTTTAATCTCATTTCTCAGCTCTGTTAAATTATGGGTGATTATCTTTTGCACTCTTTTATTTTGTTATTTTAAAATGACATTTTAAAAATACATTTCCCTTTAAATATTTTCAGATACCATTGTACAGTTTCTACTAAGTTATCTGTTTCTAGGAAGCAGGAGATCCCCATGGCTTTCTAAAGTGCCAGGGACCCAATTATCAATTGGTTATTAAATTCTAAGGCATTAAGTCTTTCAGTAAAGCAGTTTTTAATCATGTTACTTTAAAAAATGCTTAATTATTCAACACTACTTTTTTGTCAAGAATTACTTCTTGGCTTCTTCCTATGAATTTTCCTTTAATGCAAAGGTTATGAAGCTTTGTGTTCAGTTATGCTGCATAGCGCTGTGAGAGATAGTGAGATATGAAAAGACCAGATCTCTTTCACTTCTTTGTTAATCAGAATTTTTTCAAAAAGTACATGGAATTATTAAGGAATGTTTTAAAAGGAAAAATGTGACTGTGATGCAAATATGAAATGAATGCAGATCAAGAATTTAACTCATTAATTAATGAGGAAACCAGTAAGGTGTTAAAAAACGTTTCAAGTGAGAGTGTTAAGAGGATACATGTATATAGGCAACCAAAAATGTAGAAATGAATTTGTTAGTACGAAATAACCTTTTACGGGTAAGATTGTTTGCATCTCTACCAGAAAAAATTCATTTTCAACACTATAGATAATCATTTGTATAACCATACTTTTTCTGCAATTTTAAGATTTGTAAAATACATCAAAGAAGACAAAAACATAGACCCCTATATAGAATCAGGAAGACCACACAGCATTCAATGTCAAAGATGCATAATTTTCCCTGAAAGAATTTAGGGACAGAATAATGTGGAAAATTTGAAGAACTGTATATTGATTTTATTGAATTTTCACAATTATTAATGTGATACACAGGGACAAAGGAGAGGAATAGGAACAAGCATTAGTGCCCGCAATGTAGTAAGTACTTTGCTTACCTGCTGTATATGCTATTTTCTTTCATTTTCATTACAACCTTAAAAGATGGGTATCCTTGCAAT
>PVIY010033243.1:6856-28330 GCA_004026745.1 Myrmecophaga tridactyla | reverse complement strand
ATGATATTGTGAATTACTGATTATATATGTTGATGTTTTATTTGGTTTCTTAATTTTTTAATTAATAAATAAATTTTTAAAATAAAATAAAATTTGTACAAATGGAATTACTGAGTAAAAAAAAAAAGAAATGGTGGCTCCCACAAGGTTGGATCAGGATTAAAACATGGCTTTTCTAGGTTACATAAGTCCTTTCCAACTGGCACACATAGTGAGTATATAATAGATTTCAATGAGAGTCCATTTAAATTTTTAAATAATAAAAAAGTAAATGAAGTAAAAAATTGTTTTGAGTTTTGTGTATTTTACCACAGTAAAAAAACTTGTACTCATAAAAAAAAGTTAAGGTAAATGAAGGGTACACAAGTGGTTCAGTGGTAGAATGTTTGCCTGCCATGCAAGAGACAGAGGATTGCTTCCGAGCCTATGCACCCAAAAAAATCATAATAATGAATGGGACCAGTCCAAGTAAATGCATACTTTAAGAAATATCCTTTTACTTATAATTGGGCTTTTTGAGATTATGCATTCATCCTTTTTAATGTTCTTATATTGCTTAATTCATTATTATGATATTTTATTTTCACTTCTTCGTTTTTTAAGAAAAAAAAGTTATTTCACATCATACACATTTGCTATTTTCCAGTTGAAAATGAAGATGAAGCTGAAAGGGTTCTTTTCTCCTACGGCTATGGTGCTAATGTTCCCACAACAGCCAAAAGACGACTAAAGCAAAGGTAAAATCAATATATATTTGTTTTACTTATCCACTCAAGCTAAGTGTAATTACATTGTACTTTTTGATAATGTGCTGAGTTGAGTGACAAAGTAAAGTTACTTTATCCTTAGCATACATAAATATTAAATTGCTCTCAAAATAAAGCACAGTAAGTAATAATCATGCTTTTCATGTATTTTTAAGTACTTTAATGATTGGTAGAGGTGTACATTAGAAATTTTCTAGAATGAGATTCAGTGACAATGAGGCCTTTTAAATTTTATTTTCACATTAATTTCATATTAGTTACAAATGCTTTTTTGGCAACAGTTTTCAGGTTAAAATTAATTAATAATATTTCTTTTTTTTCTATTTGGCTTAGCTGATTCTTTTCCCTAGTTCCTCTTCACCTACCTAAATTGTTCCTAGTATAAGTAACTATGCTAATCTTTCATTAATATTATGCTATTACCTTTACAAAAACATCTTACTGCCCCATTCACTACCACCATCAAATCGAAATATTTCTGCCAGCCTTTCTCTGTAATGTGACCCCACCTCTCCAGTTTTATTTACCTTTCTACCCACTATGAGGTTTATTTCCCCTTCTGTGAACATCTGTTTTCTAAATACAACACAATAGAGCATTTATCTTACCTCATTAGCTATAGTTTCCCATGTAGATGTTAGATGGAAAGTTAGATAAGAAGTTCCTCAAGATTAGCAACTATCTTTTATTCTTGTTTATTCACCACCATTTTTGCCTAACACAGTGCTGAACATATACCTATTAGAAATATTTCTTCATCTGAGTATTTGAGGATTCAAAGCTGTTTATCTTTTATTTCTATATGAATGTATATACATGTTTAGAGATATTATGCATTACGTAAGAAAAAAATTCCATCTTAACTCTTGTAGTTAGAATGGTTGATTCTACCTGGTGGAGATACAGGTATTTCTAGATTGTATATTTTTTAAAAGTCAGTTGTAGTCCCATCTCATTCCCAGTTTCTCCTAAGTCTTTCCAAGGGACAGTATTGATGACTTGGGATATTTTGTAGTGCTTAGCATATCTCTGTTTTGGAGTATGATATTTATTGCCCAGGGAGAAATAGACATGTAGTTTCATGGGTAAATGATTGGTAAAATACTCACAAAGTTTGAAGGAAGAAGTCCATTCTATTCTCTATTTTAACATCTGGATCTTCGCCAAAAGAATCTTTGTCACCAGAAAAAAGTTTGTTGTTGAATGCTTTGTTTTTTTAGGCCTAAATGCTCAGTTCTTCTAAAATTGAAAGTGATTATACAAGTAAGTGTAACCTTACTATTTTTTTTAAGAATTTCCAAAAACAGAGCTTGGTTTCTTAATATTCAAAGTGAAGATTTAGGGAACCACAAATGATTGTGGTATTCTGAATACTCTAACTGTCCAAAATATTTCTAAAGATTCTATCACTAAGCTATCTGTGTGCCTTGAACAAGTGCCTAATGGGCATGCTATTAATATCTCCTGCCCAGCTGGTGCCAGGCATTCTTCTCATGGTGAACCCAAGTGTTATTTTGAGGAAGTGCTTCTCAGGTCATCTAAAATGAGCAAAGGGAAAGTCTATAATATCCAAAGAAGACATTTTATTCATTTATGCATCCCTTCCTCCAGTCATTCAACAACTTTTATTGAGTGCATACTGTTGCACAAAATTGACCAGTGACAGAGAAGATACCTGTTTAAAGTCTAATGCAGTTCTGAAGTTTTCAAAATCCACTTTTAGTAGAGGTTTATAAAAAAAGCAAATGGCTTTGTGCTCTCTTTAAGTTTAAAATGAAAGCAGTATAGCCTTTCAGAGAATCAGTATTTAATCATTCACATTGGAAATGTGAAGCAATGGAAATGTAAGGTGAACTCTGACTCGGTCATAGCAACAAATTAAATATTTGCATAATATAGTTTTCATTATACATCGGCCTATCCCAAAATGTATTAAAATTTCAAAAGAACTTATTTCCCAACAACTACGCAGTATATTTCATTCATCTAAATTTAATCATATCTAGTCAACAAATAGGTTTTTAGGATGATGTTAAATTAGAAAGGGGTTCTGATTATAAAAATAATGTTTATTGTAGAAAATTTTTGGTAATCCTACCATCCAAATAGAACCATTCATAAATTTATACAGATACATATATTTTTTTCCATATTTAGAGTATTAACGTATGTAATTTGGTGGTTTGCTTTTTATCTTAGAATTATACCCCAGATCTATGTAATTCCATATTCTTCAAAAGGATAATTTTTGTTATCCCCAAATCTTAATTTATTAGCCTTCCTCTTTGAATACCACATTGCTGTTAATAAATTGGATAACCACTGAAAATTTTCATGAGTTGCCTATTGCTACCCAAGGAATATTACAAAATTTAAATAAGAAGATATATGCAAAGTACACTGCACCATACATAGCATAGAGTAGATGTTCAATAAATGCTGATTTGTTATAGAAATTAATATATTCTTAAAATAAATAGCTGATTTTAGAAGAAAACCCAGGGTTCCAAAAACTTATTATTCAATTGAAGTTTTAGTTTAATAAAATTTTGTTTTAAGATTTTAACGAGACCTCTTGAAATAATTAGTAGAGACACCCCATGGACACGAAACCAGTTTTGAGATCCACATTCTTTGATATCAAACAGTTTCTTAGGACATATGCTATAATGCCAATTTCCTACCAAGTAGTAACAATTCGTTTTTCTATTTGAAAAATAATTCCCCAAAATGTCTCTTAAACACATTATGATTACGAAATAAGATTACTCATATTTTGAAGTTTCAGTAGAGATATGGACAATAAATATTGTGTTAAACTCTGAAGCACAGTTGTGGAACATTAAAAAGGCTTATATAATTAAAGTAGATTAAAATAAAATAGCCTCTTCTTGACTTGACTGAACTTGAAAATCTGAAGTAATGTTTTTGTTTCAGTCATAACTGTTTTGAAAATAGCAAACGAGATTTTCTGGTTACATGTTCTGGTTATGCTCTTTAACCTGCAATACTAAATAGGTAACACCCAGGTACTGGCATGGTCTTAGTGTGTGCTTTTCTTTTTGTTTTGGCAGATCTGAACATAGAGACTTTTCTTAAGGATTTTAAGTCTTTCAAATAGCAGGATTTATTGTATAATATAGACCTTTTGTTTTAGTTTCTGTCTAGTTTTTGAAAGAGCTTTAACTGGAACCTTTCACAGTGGACTTAATAAAGAATTAAAAATAAAGCAGAGGAAACTAGCTAACTTTGTACATAAATTGTGTTCTCCTCTTTTATCCTCATGTAGATGAGTTCTCATTTTTATCCCTGGAAAAAGTTTGTGCTTACTGCATTTGGGTTGGTTTCAGGAATAGTTATTTGAAAAATTGCTGTATTCCATTCATGATCAACTTGAAAGTTTAATATATACAAGAAGCTAGGGAAAGTTCCACATAACTACAGATAATCAGCATGAAACCATTATTAATCCTCAGTAATTGTCAGCAGAGCCAATAGTACGGGGCCCAACCTGAGGCTTTCTAAAGCTAGTATCATTCTGGCTCATGTGCCCTTTTATAAAACCATTTTTCTTGCCATGATAATAAAGACAGAACTCAACCCTGCTAAAAAGATCAAAACACCAAATATTCTTTCAGTCTAAGTAACTGTGCCTCACATATACTTATTTATTTTGAGATTTAGCAATACTGAGAGAATATATCAGAATTGAAGGACTTAGGACAAAGCATCAAACTTCCATTGTGCTTTGACATCAATAGATATAACTAGAGCTCTGCCATGTCCGCATTGGCTGGGCTATATTGTTTTAAATTGTATGTAATAATTAAAAGTAGTGACTGACATTGATCCAAGATAAATAACCCTTATTTGGAGTTAAGAACTGCTGAGAGAGGCCAGAGGGAACCCATGCAGGAATAATCTTGCAGGCAATATGTAATATTTTGGTTTAATATTTAGATTGAAAACTATTCCTGTGGTGTTAGTTTCCAGTTGATGTTGAACTTAATCTTGGAACAGGTAAAAATCACATAGCAAAGAAATATTGAGTGTTATAACTAATTTATTATCTCAACAGATAGATTGTAAAAGCATTGTTTTTTTGAGGAGTTCAGTACATTCTATACCAAAAAAAAAAAATCTTTAGCAAGGGTCATTTTCCCTCACGGTATCCATAGTTACTCTTTATAAAGAACTTGGAAAGGACTTGGTTTCATTGTGTGTACATTGTGGTTAAGGAGAAATAAACTCAGCTGTAGTTGAACAATTCTTTATTTGTCTTGCTTTGACTTTCAGTTAAACTAAATTCCCATCCTTTCCTTCCCACTTCTTATATCCCAGCTCTCTGAACAGAACCCATCTGTAACACCATATCACTTACCATAGCAATTTGCCTCATTGAAATACGGTATCTATGGCAGTTACCGTCTTCCCTATCTAACTTTACATGCTTTTTTATTGTTAGTTCAGTGTTTAGATACTGAGCATTAAATATATTGAGGCTTCGCAACCTTGGGATATGGTTTCAAATAATGTATTCAAAACTCACTTAAAATCACTCAGAAAGTGTCCTAAGTGCCCACTCCTCTCAGCTGTATCAGTAGGTACCACAGGGAATAAGGAAAACTTCTGTCTTCCCCAAAATTACAACTGTTGGGGGAGAAAAAAAAACTAACACACGTGAAAGACTATCAAGAAACATACAAAAATACGTAATTTAGTATTGTATTATGTGTTCTACATTGTGTCAGTGAGAGGAATAGAGATCAGTAAAGTCCAGCATTGTCAGGAATGAAGTGGGGCCTTTAAGAAAAAGTTCAATTGATGAGGAGTAGAAGAACTTATCTTTTTCAGATGGGAGGACCATGGTACAAAGAAAGGAATATATAAAGCATGTTTTGGGAACATTAAGTAGAGTGGACATTCATGGGAAATAAGGTTGGTTCAGGTGAGATCATGGAGGCCTTTGACATTGTTAAATAATTTAGATGTAGAATACAATTAACCATGAAGGTAAGATTTGAAGTGGTTGGGGGAAGGACAAAAACATCAATTCTCTAAGAAAGAAATACAAATGTCTGACAGACATGAGAACATGTTGAACATCACAAATAAAGAAATTTAATTTAAAACAGGGTTCTGTTGTTGTTCTGTAAGGTTGGCAAACTTTTGAAGTTTGATGAAGCCCATTGTTGGCAAAGGTGTGAAGAAACAAAAGGACTTATTCATTCAACAATTACTGAAAACTCTTTATACCAGAAATTTTTTCATCACACTTGAAATACATTAGAAAATGACATAAATAAAAATTTCTTTTCTGGGAGAGTTTTCATCCTGGTTTGTGAGAATTTAAATTGTACAAACTTTCAAGAGGAATAACTGAAAATTTATAATGTGCATGTGTTTTGACCCATTCATTACACTTTCTAAGGAAATCACTTGTACAAGGGCTACAAAGATATAAATGAACAGTTATTTAGAGCTTTCTATATGCAGGTCACTGTTGTGAATGTTCTACATTTTAATTCTTTTAATTTTCACTACTGTCCTATGAGATAGGTACTATTAGTGTCTGAATTCAGTGGATGGGGAAATTGAAGAATATAGATATTAAGGTCATGTTAGCTTAAAAGTAACAATTTAGATTCATACCCTTGAAAATCTGACTCCAGACCATACCTTTCGGTTTTGATACTGTTTTAAATCTCAAAATTATTTACCATAGCAAAAACTTGGAAATACCCTTAATGCCCATCAACAAGAGATTAGTTAAATGGATTATGGTATATTCATCTGTACAGTAGATTACTCTATAGCCATTAAAAGGGATTATATCATTCCCTGTGTCCACAACATGGTTGATTTAGTTGTTTATTACAAACCTTAGATTTTGAATTATTGTTTTTTGACTTAAATTTTTTTTAATTTTTCATAGATACAAAAAGAGTCTTGACTGTTTACCATATATACTGTTAACAGGAGTCAGAATATGAAGAGTGTAATTATATCTTTATAAACTTATCTTGCATTGAGTTTTTATTTTAATAAGCATGTTCTACTTTTCTCCTTATAAAAAAACTTTTAATTTTGAATAAAAATTAAAGAATAATTAACATAATAATTATAATAAGTAAATAAGGAATCTCTGTTAAACTTCTGCTTTATTTATTAATCCTCTGAGATTTATCAAGAAAGAGTACACTTGCCAATAATTTGGGTAGCTTAAAACATAACTTTAAAATTAGTCCAATTCTTAATGGCATTATTCACAATTGCCAAAAGATTAAAGCAACCCAAATGTCCATCAGCCAATGAATTGAATAAACAAACTGTGGTATATACATACAATGGAATATTATTCAGCCTTAAAAAGGAATGAAATCCTGATGCATGTGGCAACATGGGCTCAACCTTGAAAACAGTATGCTGAGTGAAATAAGCCAGACACAAAAGGATAAATATTGTATGATCTCACTGATATGAAATAATTAGAATAAGCAAACTCATGGAGTTAGAATCTAGAATATAGCTTACTAGGGCTGGGTTGGGGATAGGGAATGGGGAATTAATGCTTAATTTGTACAGAATGCCTGTTTAGGTTGATTGGAAAGTTTTGCAAATGGATTATGACAATAGTAGCACAATATTGTAAATATAATTCACAGCACTGAATTATATATGTGAATGTGGCTCGGGGGAAATTTTAGGTTATATATGTAACTAGGATAAAAACTAAAAGATAAAACAGGACTATACATACTGTGTTGACTCTTTTGTAAAATAATGGACTATAGTTAATAGAACAATTATAAAAATATTCTTTCATGATTCATAGCAAATGTACCACGCTAATGCAGGTGTTAATAATAAGGTGGTATATGGTGAAAAAATACACCCTAATGTAACCTATGGACTATAGTTAATATTCTTTCATCAAAGAATATTAAAGGTACAACAACTGAGGAATAGAAGGGGAAACTATGGTGTATACATACAATGGACTACTGAGCAGTTGCTAGAAAGAATGAACTTGTGAGGCATGCAACTAGATGAATGAACCTTATGAGCTATGTAATGAAATGTCAGGAACAGAGAGACGAATGTTACCATGCCTCAGTCGTATGGACTGACTATATTTTAATTTTTTTTTAACTTTTTTGTCATGTAGTATAACATATATACAAAGCAAAGAAATGAAAAAGCAGTAGTTTTCAAAGCACTCTTCAACAAGTAGTTACAGGACAGATCCCAGAGTTTGTCATGGGCTACCATACGATCCTCTCATACTTTTCCTTCTACTGCCCCAGAATATAGGAGGCTAGAGGCTAAAATATTTTTTTATCATCACAATCAACTTTTCTCCTTCTTTTTTTGTGAAAAATAACATATACCAAAAAAACTATAAATTTCCAAGCGCAGCACCACAATTAGTTGTAGAACATATTTCAGAGTTTGACATGTGTTACAATTCCAGAATTTTAAGTTTTTACTTCTCCCTGCTCTAGTCTATACTGGAGACTAAAAGAGACATCAATTTAATGATTCAGCATTCATGTTCATTTATTAAATCCTATCTTCTCTATATAAGTCCACCGTCACCTTTGATCTTTCCATCCCTCTCTTTAGGGGTATTTGGGCTATAGCTATTCTAAATTTTTCATGTTGGAAGGGTCTGTCACTAATATGGGGTAGGGAGATGGAACTATCTGATGTTCTGGAGAGGCTGGGCTAGGTTTCAGGATTTATCTGAACCAGGGACATCTGGAGGTCGTAGGGTTCTGGAAAGTTACTCTAGTTCATGGAACCCTTGTGGAATCTTATACATTGCCCTAGGTGTTCTTTAGGATTGGCTGGAATGGTCCTGGTTGGGGGTTGGCAGGTCATGATAGGTAGCAAGGTCTACCTGAAGCTTGCATAAGAGCAACCTCCAGAGTAGCCTCTCAACTCTATTTGAACTCTCTCTGCCACTAACACTTTATTAGTTGTGTGTGGTTTATTTTATTCAACATACTGTGTTCAAAGTTTATCCATGTTTTAGCATGTATCAGAACTCTGTTCTTTTCTATGGCTGAATAATATTCCATTTTATGTATATACCACATTTTATTTATCCCATTCATTTGTCAGTAGATTCATGGGCAGTTTCTACCTTTTGGCTATTGTAAATAATGCCACTGTGAACATTGGTGTACAAGTGTCTTCTTGCATTCCTGCTTTTAAGTCTTTGTGGTATTTACTTAAGAGTGGGATTGCTGGGTCCTGTGGTATCTATGTTTAACTTTTTGAGAATTCATCAAACTCTTTTCCACAGTAGCTGCCCATTTTACATTCCTACCAACAATACACTAGAGTTCCAATTTCTACACATCCCCACCAACACTTAATGACTTCTCTAGTTTTTTAATAATAGCTGTTCTAGTGGGTGTGAACTGGTATCTCATTGTGGTTTTTATTTGCATTTTCCTAATGGTTGGTGATGTTGAGCATCTTTTTGTGTGCTTATTAGCCACTTATAATCTTCTTTGAAGAAATGTCTATTCAATCCTTTTCTCATTTTTTAATTGACTTGTTTGTCTTTTTGTTGTTGAGTTGTAGTATTTCTCTATATATTCTGCATTGTAAACCCTTATCACATAAATGATTTGCAACAATTTTTTCCCATTCTATAGGTTGTCTTCTCATTTTCTTGATCATGTTCTTTGATACACAAAAAAGAATAATGCTGCTGCTATGAACTATTATGTATAAGTTTCATTTCTCTTGGTTGTATAGGAATGGAATTGTTAACTCTACACTTAATCATCTGAGGAACTCCAGAGTGTTTTCCAAAGTGGCTATACCAGTTTAAAATCCCACCCATAATTTAGGAGGATTCCACTTTTTCACATCCTTGCCAACACTTGTTATCTGACTTTCTGAGTCTAGTCATCCTATTGGATATGAAGTATTACATCACTGTGGTATTGGTTTGAATTTCCCTGATGACTGATGACATTGAGTGTATTTTCATGCTTTTATTGACCATTTGTTTATCTTTCTTGGAGAAATATCCATTCATATCCTTTGCTCATTTTTTTAGTTATTTGTCTTTTTATTATTGAGTTGTAAGAATTCTTTCTGTATTCTGGATACTAGATCCTTATTAGATATCTGATTTCCAAATATTTTCTCCAGTTCTATAAATAATCTTCATTTTATTGATGATGAAAGCACATTTTATTGATGGCTTTTGAAAGCACAAAAGTTTTAAATTTTGATGAAGTCAAATTTATCTATTTTTTCTTTCATTGCTTATGCATTTGGTGTCATATATAAGAATCCTTTGCCTAATCCAAGGTTGTGAATATTTATCCCTGTGTTTGTTTGTTTTTATTGGTAAAAACCAAACAACAGAGAAACATGAGCATTCTTAACATATGAACATTCCAGACTTGGTGTACAGCAATGGCACACAATATCGTCACTTAGTTGTATATTCATCACCATGATCATTTCTTAGAACATTTGCAGCACTCCAGAAAAAGAAATAAAAGGAAAAAACTCATACATACCATACCTCTTACCCTCCCTCTTATTGACCGCTAGTATTTCCCTCCACCCAAATTATTTTAACATTTGTTCCCCCTATTATTTATTTTTAATCCATATTTTTATTCATCTGTCCACATATGAATAAAATACATAGTATTTTATAAAATATGTACTTATAAAAGTACATAGATGTAGATAAAAGGAACATCACAACAAGGTTTTCACAATCACACAGTCACTTTGCAAAAGCCTTATCATTACACAATCATCTTAAGGAAACATGACTACTGGAACACAGCTATACAGTTTCAGGGACTTCCCTTTAACCTTTCTAATACACCTTAAACTAAAAAGGGGATACCTATATAATGCTTAAGAATAGCCTCCAGGATAATGTCTCTACTCTGTTTGAAATCTCTCAGCCGCTACTTTATTTTGTCTCATTTCTCTCTTCCCCCTTTCAGTTGAGAAGGTTTTCTCAATCCCCCGATGCTGAGTCCCAGCTCATTCTAGGATTGCTGCCCCACATTGCCAGGAAGGTCCACATGCCTGGAAGTCATGTCCCAGGAGGACTGTGAGTTTGCTTGCCGTGTTGGCTGTGAGAGTAAGGCCATATCTGAGCAACAAGAGGTTCTCTGGGGATGACCCTTAGGCCTCATTTTAAGTTATCCCTGTGTTTTTTTAATGCGTGTGATAGTTTTAACTCTTACATTACCATTTTATCCATTTTCACTTAATTTTTGTAAATGGTATGAAGTAAGGGCTTCATACTATTTTTAATGTGGCTACTAGAAATTTTTTAATTACATATGTAGGTTAGATTATATTTCTACTTGACAAAACTGGTCTAGATCAGTGATCTGCAAACTTTTTTGATATAAGCCCTATCAGCAAATAAACATATGCCCAACAAAATATGTCTATTTACTAATATATATTTATGGATTATATGCATGCACTGTCATATGAGTAATTTATTATAAAACCTACATAGAAAATGAAAACTTAGAGATATGTGACATTAAAATAATGTAAATAAAAGTTTCTATGCTCGAAGGGATTATTTTGCACATACCCACTTTCGGAGACCACTGCTCTGGACTGTGACTGACCACAGCCTTCTAACTGGCTCTAGTTTTTCTTTTCTAAGCCATCCTGCACACTGCTATTACAGGACTCTTTTTCTCTAGTACAGATCTGATCTTCTCTTGCTTAAAACCAAGAGAGACTGGGAAATAAAAAAAAGGAATAACCATAATTTTTTAATGACTTAAAAATCTAAAAAGAAAGTGGTAGTTAAAACTATGGCAGGGGAGGTGAGGAGGAGACAGGCAGGGAGAAGATGAGGAGTGACTGCTAATGGGCATAAAGTTTCATTTTGGGATAATAAAATGTTTTAATATTAGTTTATACTGTAAGTTGCACAACTCTAGACATACTAAAAACCACTGAGTTGAACATTTTAAATGGTGTACTTTATAATATGTAAATTATATATCAATAAAATTATATATCCATAATGCTGTTTTTAAAAAAGAATGACAGACAACATAACTAGTAAACTCACTGCCCTCCCCCTCTCTACATGGGATATGACTCCCAAGGGTGTGGACCTTCCTAGCAACGTGTGACAGAAATCCTAGAGTGAGCTGGAACTCAGCATCAAGGGTTTGAGAAAACCTCAACCAAAAGGGGGAAAAGCAAAATGAGACAAAATAAAGTATCAATGGCTGAGAGATTCCAAACAGAGTCAAGAGGTTGTCCTGCAGGTTATTCTTATACATTAAATAGATATCATCTGTTTAGTTAAGGTGTAATGGAGAGGCTGGAGAAAACTACCTGAAAATGTTGAATTGTGCTCCAGTAGCCATGTTTCTTGAAGATGATTGTATAATGATATAGCTTTCACAGTGTGACTGTGTGATTGTGAAAATCTTGTGTCTGATGCTCCTTTTATCTACCTTATCGACAGACAAATAAAACATATGGATTAAAAATAAATAAATAATAAGGGGAACAAAGTTAAAATAAATGTACTAGATTGAAATACTAGTGATCAATGAAGGGAGGGGTAAGGGGCATAGTATGTATGAATTTTTTTCAGTTTTCTTTTTATTTCTTTTTCTGAATTGATGCAAATGTTCTAAGAAATTATCATGATGAATATACAACTATGTGATGATATTGTAAGTTATTGATTATATAACAAGAATGGAATGATCATATGGTAAGAATGTTTGTGTTTGTATGTGGTTGTTTCATAAATAAAAAAATGATCATGGTGATGAATATACAACTATGTGATGATATTGTGAGCCATTGATTGTACACCATGTATGTAATGTTTGTACATCAAAATGTTTGTGTATTTGTTCATTGTTTATAATAAAAATATTTTAAAATATTTTTTTTTAAGAATTGCAGAAAACACGGAGTGTATGTCTTTTTTTTCATGAGCAGGCATTGGGAAATGAACCTAGGTCTCCAGCTTGGCAGGCGAGTACTCTGCCACTGCATCACCATCGCCTGAGTGTATGTCTCTTCCATCACTAACTTCAGCTGATTACAAAGACAGAATCATATGCCAGTTGAGAGGATGGAATCTTAGATATAAGTATATCCTTATATACTTATTCACTATGTAAGCTTTTCCCAGAACTCAGCTTTTTCATTTGGAATAATGAGTTCTTTGAAATAAGTATGTAGGTATTCAGCATTATTTTCAAAGTTTTGTCTACATTGCTTGATCAGATGTTAGGATATATTAAAAATACATTATTTTGTTTCTTTCCTATAATTTTTTTTAGAGTAAAGATATCTTCTTGTCATTATAAACATTCTGTCATCTCTATTTATGGATTGAGTTAATAGACTAACCTATATGGAAATAAATACATGAAAATGTGATAAATATGAAAATTTTAAGTTTTTAGGATTAAGAAAGAGGTCTATAGTCATGCGACTTCTCCATAGGATTAGCCATTCGTTAAAGAATTATACCACTTTTTTTCTGATAGAAGAAATGATTTTATAGCGGAGTCATTTTACCCTAAAATTTTATCTTAAAACTAGAATTGGGACATTTCGAATATAACGTGATTTTGAATACTAAATATTACACCCAGGACAATAAGTTGTGGTAAAGAAATGAATTCTTTCAGTGCAAAGTCTTTGCTGTTACCTTATATATTCCCCAGGTTTCATACATTTTTCCCATCTCCACTTTTAATAGAAAATTTGTTCAGTTGTGTGTTGTATCATAAAATACATTATATTGTTAGAGATAAACGCTGATGTTTTTCAAAGTGTGCATTTATTATTATTTGTAATATTGCAACTAATTGCCCTATTTGTTTGTATTATTGCAAAATTTTATAGAAGTGGATAAAAGCTTTAAATTGGTATCTTGTGGTCTTTTCAAGCAAGTGTCATCATGCAACTCTACTTTTATAGAAACCATTACTGTAGTAATCAATATATCACACTTATGTTATTATAGAGATTTTAACGTTGTTACTTTCAAAATTCAGAATTGTTTTAGGGTATTTATCTTTTAGTATTGACATCTAAAATATTATTTGGCTCCATATTTTTCCTGTTAATATTTAAGCATTACTAAGAAATGGTAAGTCAGTTTTCAGGCACACATACATTTGGAATATTTTAGATAATCACTTTTGTAAGCATTAATTTTCTCATTTCATTGGCCTAGTGTCCACTTGGCAAGAAGAGTGCTTCAGTTAGAAAAACAAAACTCGTTGACTTTGAAAGAACTGGAACATCAAAAGGACCAAGTAACACAGCTTTCACAAGAGGTAAATAATTTAAACAGAAACATATACAAAGAATGGCAGTGATCAGTTTAATTCTTTGTAACTTCTTTGTTTATTTTCTGGGCAGTTTTCAGATAAGCTGTTTGCTAGTGTAAAATGATTTCATAATTTATGAAACTAATGTTAAAGCCTTACCAAACAGCCTATAGTGTATGGCAAAACTAAGATCAAAAGAGAGATTAATTTGCTCAGACTAAATATAAATGCAGACTAGACAGGTAAAGCTTTGATTTCTGAGACTATCAACTGGCAAACCAAGTTTGGCCATTTTTTTGTGACATTATAAGTTTTTAACTAATTCCACATTTTGAATAAATTTGCTCTTTGACTTCTGTGTTTAATGAAAATCAATGTCTATTAAACACATTTGATACACACGAGCGTTCACATTCTTTGATATGTGATACTTCCCAAATTATATTTATTTCTAGTAAACCAGGTCCATATTTCTTATTTCCCTTAGCTTTATATTATGCCATTTAGTGAACATATATATGCATTTTATGTATTTTTAATTATCTTATTACATTAACATCTAATTGCATTTTTGTGTACTTTTGTAATGTTATAAAAAAACAGAAAATGCTACCACACCAGTGTTCCTTTTTATTCCCTGAGCTCTAGCACAGTGTTTTTCCATGTTAATTTTAAAAGTTTTGGATTTTATTATAATGAAGGGATCTTAAAAAAACATATTTAGGATGGGCAATGGTGGCTCAGTGGCAGAGCTCTTGCCTGCCATGCCAGAGACCGGGTTCGATTCCTGGTGCCCACCCATGCAAAAAAAACACATTTTAAATATGAACCATGTATCCTTCATTTGTTTTCTTCAGGACTCATTCATATTTTTTTTTTACAGAGTTTTCTGTTAAAGCACTTTTAATACTGTAATCTGAGGAGGATTTTTATCTTCAAATTTCAAAACAAACAGAAATATTCTTTATTACTAAAGGACCTGGCACATAGTTAATGCTCAAGGGTAGAAGCAGTTGTGTGCTGGTAAGCATTAACAACCAGCTCACCAAGCAGGGGTGTGAAGAAGGGCTCTCTAAATTGTAGCATTTACTTACATCTATGCTATAAATATTCCTACCATGACTAATTCAACTACCAAAGTAATAGTATTCAACTGAATGCCAAATAGAGGAGAGAGACCCAGCAGCATAGTGTTTCTGACATACGGGTAAAATAGATGTATGTAAACTCAAATGCAGAGATTATAGTAATATATAGTAAAATAATTAAAAATTAATGAGTTTTTGAGTGTTTGTTCCCTTTGTTTTAGTTGTGAATTTAAATAATTTCATTTTAATATTGTTGTGTTTTACAGCCAGTTCACAAAATCCCTAAAAATTTAAGTCAGCTCTCATATGCTGCTGTAGTCTAGCTCCATCACACTACAGGGTGGAAGGATAGATGGACAAATAAATGTATGACTAAAGAAGCAAATGAACCTTTCTTTTCTAATATATTATAGATGTCTCATGTTGGTTTTAGTTTTATGAGAACCTATCAAAAATTATTTTTAGGGCAGGCCACGGTGGCTCAGCAGCAAGAATGCTTGCCTGCCATGCCAGAGGACCTGGGTTCGATTCCCGGTGCCTGCCCATGTGAAAAAAAAAAAAATTATTTTTAAAAATAAAATATTGAGTACATATAGGCTTCCGTATATGTATGTCTTTATGTTACTTTTAAAGAAATACAACCTCTTCCTGAGCACTTCAGTAAATTGGAATGAGAATTTCTAAATATGCATACATAGATTATGAAAACCTTGTATCTGATGCTCCTTGTCAACAGACGAGTAGAACAAATGGAATAAAAATTAATAATGGGGGAACAAATGTTAAAATAAATTTAGTTTGAAATGCTAGTGATCAATGAAAAGGTGGGATATGGGGTATGGTGTGTATAATCTTTTTTTTTCCTGTTTTCGTTTTATTTCTTTTTCTGTTGTCTTTTTATTTCTTTTTCTGAATTGATGCAAATGTTCTAAGAAATCATCATGATGATGAATATGCAACTATGAGATGATATTGTGAATTACTGATTATATATGTAGAACGGAATGATCATATGTTAAGAATGTTTTTGTTCGTTTGTTGTTAGTTTTTTTAATTAATAAATAAAAAATATATATGCATATACCCCAGTTTAAATTATAGAGGGGAAGTGTAAGAAATTAAACTGTGTTCTAATAATAAAGTATAATTAACATTGTGGGAAGCAATTTTATAATAAACTGTTTGCTTATATTACAAAAAGACAAATACTGAGATGCTTTTGATGTGAAATAATATGATGCTTGGAATTTACTTTAAAATATTTCAGTATAAAAAGGAGGAGGGGTTCAAATAGAGTTGAGGGGCTACTGTGGAAGTCACTCTTAATGCAAGCTTCAGTTAGACATTACTACCTATCATAACTTACCAAACCTCAACCAAAACCATTCCAGCCAATCCTAAAGAACACCAGGATGTTATATAAGATTCTACAAAGGTTCTATGCACTAGGGTAACTTTCCAGAAACCTACGACCTCCAAATGGGTCCCTGGACCAGATAAGTCCTGAAATGCAGAGGGGCCAGCCTCTCCAGAGCATCAGCTAGTTCCATCTCCCGATCACATATTATTGACAGCCCTTTCCAATATGAAATGTTAGAATGACCATAGTCTAAATACCCCTAAAGAGTGAGACAGAAAGATCAAAGTGATGGTGGAGTTATACGGAGAAGGTAGGATCTAACAAACAAATATGATTGTTCATTAAGTTGATACCTCTTTTAGTCTCCAGTATCTTAGAGCAGCTAGAAGTAAAAACCTAAAATTGTGGAGCTGTAACCCATCCAAACTCTGAAATCTGCTCTACAACTAATTGTTGTGCTGTGCATTGAAATTTATTGCTTTTTTGTATATATGTTATTTTTCACACACACACAAAAGTCAATTGTGATGATAAAAAAAAAATATTTATTCCTTCTAGCCTCCTATATTCTGGAGCAGGTAGAAGCAAAAATCCTTAGATGATGGTTTTCCTTCATCAGACTCTGGGATCTGTCCTGTAACTACTTGTTTGAAAAATGCTTTGAAAACTATTGCTTTTTTCTTTCTTTGCTTTGTATATATGTTATATTATTCAATAAAAAAAAGTTTAAAAAAAGGTGGGGAGAGGGCTCAGTAGAAAAGCAAGAATTACAAAAATGTTTGATTAATGTCAAAAAGATCTTTGTTGAAAATCAATTATTCATATATGTGTGGGTCTATTTTTGTACTCTATTCTATTCTAATGCTCAATTTTATATCTTCACGTCTGTATCACATCATCTTGATTACTGTATGTTTATGACCTGTTGAAATCAGTTAGTAATGGTCATCCAACTGTATTCTTTTTCAAAGCTTTTTTTTTAGTGTTCTAAATCCTTTGAATTTTTATATGATTCTACAAAAAAAAACTGGCTGTGATATTGACTGGGATTGTATTGAATCTATAAATGAAATGGGGGGAATTGACATCTTAGCAACATTGACTGTTCTGACCCATGAACACAATTTCTCTATTTATTTAGATCTTCTTTAATTTATCTTACTGTTTCGTTTTGTTTTGTTTTTTCAGTTTTCAGTGTACAAGTCTCACATCTTTTGATTAGTGTTAGCATGATGTCTTTTTCTATCCTTTTGCTTTTAACCTATTTGTTTCTTATAATTGAAGTGTGTTTAGTATAGACAACATATATAGTTGTCTTGTTTTTTTTTATGCAGGCTGACAAGACATAACTTTTAACTAGGGTTTTTGGACAGTTTGCATGTAATATATTTATTAGCATGGTTGTGGTTAAATATGTCATCATTCGATTTGTTTTGTTTTTTTTTTTATTTGTACCATATTTTTTTGTTACCGTTTTTCCTGTTTTTCTGATTTTTTTTGGATTAACTGAATATTTTTCTTCATTCCACTTTACCTCATTATGCTGGTTTGAAATGATGTGTGTACCCTAGAAAAGCCATGTTTTAATCCTAATTCCATTTTGTAAAGGCAACTGTTTCTTCTAATCCCTATTCAGTATTGTATGTTTGAAACTGTAATTAGATCATCTCCCTGGAGATGTGATTTAATCAAGAGTGGTTATTAAGCTGGATTAGGTAGAGGCGTTTCTTGATAAGTTTCTGGAGTCCTATAAAAGAGGAAACATTTTGGAGAATGAAAGAGATTCAGAGAGAGCAGAGAATGCTGCTGCACCATGAAGCAGAGAGTCCACAAGGCAGCGACCTTTGGACATAAAGAAGGAAAACGCCTCCCGGGGAGCTTCATGAACCGGAAGCCAGGAGAGAAAGCTAGCAGATGACGCTGTGTTCACCATGTGCCCTTCCAGCTGAGAGAGAAGCCCTGACTATGTTCGCCATGTGCCTTCTCACTTGAAAGAGAAACCCTGAACTTCATGGGCCTTCTTGAACCAAGGTATCTTTCTCTGGATGCTGTTAATGGGGCATTTCTATAGACTTGTTTTAATTGGGACATTTTCTCGACCTTAGAACTGTAAACTAGCAACTTATTAAATTCCCCTTTTAAAAAGCCATTTTATTCCTGGTATACTGCATTCCGGCAGCTAGCAAACTAGAACACTCATTATTGGCTATAACTTCATTTTGTTATTACATTAGTTACATTATGTTTATATTATACATCTTTACCTTGTCACCATCTAGCTTCAAGTGACATTATACTACTTCAAGTATAGTATAAGAACCTTATAACAGAATACTTCCATTTGGGACAAATGGCCTTTGTGCTCCTATCATACATTTTACTTATATTTATTATCAAACGCACACTACAATGCTATTATTTTTACTTTAAACAGCCAATAATCTTTAGAAGAGATTTAATACTATAAGGAAAAGATATTATATTTAACCAAATAGTCACCATGCCTGGTAGTCTTTATTCCTTTTTGTTGATCAACATTTCCATCTGATATCATAGTCCTTATGGTTGACAGACTTCCTTTAACATTTCTTGTAATGCAGGTCTGCTGTCAAGTGTTCTTTCAGCTTCTCTATATTGCAAAATAGTTATTTCATCTTTGTTTTGTTTTGTTTTGTTTTTCACATTTCTTACTATTCTTAACAAAAGTCAAGATTAAAATTTTACTAAGTCCAAATTAACTGGAAGTAGGCATTTATGGGATCACACTTTATTTTTATTCGGGTATAATTTACATAACATAAAATTCACCATTTTAAAGTGTACAATTCAGTGGCTTTTAGACATTCTCAATGTCAAATAACCATCCCCACTGTTCCAGAACATTTACATCATCCCAAAAGGAAACCTCATGACCATTAAGCATTCCATCCCATTCTCCTCTTGCAACCAATCATCTGCTTAATTCTCTTTGAATTTGTCTATTCTAGATATTTCATATAAACAGAATAATACATTATGTAGCCTTTTGTGTTGAGTTTTTGTCACTTAGCATAATGTTTGCAAGGTTTATCCATGTTGTAGCATGTACTTAACTCCTTTTTATAGCTGGATAATATTCCATTGTATGGTTATATCATTTTATTTATCCAGTCATCAGTTGATGGACATTTAAGTTGTTTCTATCTTTTGGGTATTGTGAGTACTGCAGCTGTGACATTTGTGTGCAAGTTTTCTTTGAACACCTGTTTTCAGTTCTTCTGGGTATACACCCAGGAATGGAATTGCTTGGTCATCTGGTAATTGTATGCTTAACTTTTGAGCAACTCCAAACTGTTTTCCACAGCACTGCACCATTTTACATTGCCACCAGCAATTAACAAGGGTTCCAATTTATTCACATAGTTGCCAACATGTGTTATTTTCCATTTTTTTAATTAACCATCCTAGTATGTATGAATAGTATCTCGTGGTTTTTATTTGCATTTTCCTAACGACTAATAAAATAGAGCATTTTACCATATGCTTATTGGCTATCTTATCTCTTTTTTGAAGAAATGTCTGTTCAAGTTCTTTGTTCATTTATAAATTGTGTTGTATTTTTGTGTTTGAGTTGTAGATGATCTTTATATATTCTGGATATAAGCCTTTATCAAATATGTGGTTTGTGACTATTTCTCCCATTTTGTCAGTTGATTTTTCACTTTTTTGATAATGTCCTAGGATACACAAAAGTCTTTCATTTTTATGAAGTCCAATATATTTATTATTTCTTTCATTGTTTGTGCTTTGGGTGTCATATCTGAGAATCCATTGTCGAATCCCAGATCATGAAGATTTGCCCAGTGTTATAAGACTTTTATGGTTTTAGGTCTTATATTTAAATCCTTGATCCACTTTGAGTTAATTTTTGTATATAGTATGAGGTTTAGTGTCATTCTTTTGCATGTGGATAATCAGTTTTCCACACTATTCTCTCTCCATTGCATGTACTTGATATCCCTGTCAAAAACCAATTGACCATAGATAGGTGAGTCTATACTGACTCTTCAGTTCTAGTCCATTGATCTCTTATTCTATCTTATGCAAGCACCACACTGTTTTGATTACTGTAGCTTTGTGCAGTACATTTTTCAAATGGGAAAGTGAGCCCTCCAACTTTGTTCTTCCTTTTGCAACTTGTTTTGGCTATTCAGGGCCCCCTTTGCAGTTCAACTCTTTGTTTTCTTGTTGTTGAGTTGTAAGAGTCATATTCTGGATATGAGAACCTTATCAGATATATGATTTGTAGATATTTTCTCCTGTCCTGCAGGTTGTCTTTTCACTTCCTTGATTGTGTCCTTTGATGCACGAAAGTTTTTACTTTGATAAAGTACAATGTGTCTATTTTTTCTTTTGTTGCTTGTGCTTCACCATTTTTGGTTTGGTGTTTTGGTTTTTATTTTTGTTTTGGCTTTGTTTTTAAAAGATACTTTCCCTGTGTGAAAAAAAATTGGAGGTTGACTTTTTTTTTCTCCTTTTTCAGTACTTGAAAGATGAGTTCAACTCTTCTAATTTGCATTGTTTCTGCTGAAAATAGACTGGTACCTTATCTTTGTTCCTCTATAAGTAATGTGTCTTATTTCTCTGACTAAGATTATTCTTTTTTCACTGGTGTTAAGCAGTTTGATTATGATGTATCTTGCTATTTTTATAGTCATGTTTTCTCTACTTGGGGTTCACTAAACTTCTTTTTGGTTTATCAGATTTTGAGCCATTATTTATTTAAATAATTTCTTTCTATCCTGACCTTTCTATTTTCTTCAGGAGTACAGTTAGTCATATATAAGGCTGCTTGAACTTGCCCTGCAACAGAACAAATGATCTTTTTTTTTTTTAGTGTTTCTTCTCTCATTTTTCCATAATTTCTCATGCTATATCTT
>PVIY010033242.1:0-28317 GCA_004026745.1 Myrmecophaga tridactyla | reverse complement strand
AGGAAGGACACGATGTAGAAGAAATTGGAAGGAATAATTGGCGCCCTTACCCTCCTCTCTATAATCAAGATGTGGATGACAAGATATACATGTGTCAGACAATCATAGCAGGCACACTAACTTAGAGAAATGCTCACTCCCTGCTATAACATGCAACTTGAAATCTTCAGTGACTTAACAAAATAACCCGGATGGTCATTGGTTGGGTTATATGGCTAAATTCTATAGCCCTATGGACTGCAACACAGAGGAATTACAGATACTCCCGGTTTAGAAGTAAACTGGAATGAGGATTGCAGGTTATTTACATAGCAAAGGACCGTTCTGGGTTCCTTATTTTGTGCTCCTGAACACCTGATTATCTGGTTATCAGATGGTAACCAGTTATAACCATGGCATAGTTATAAGATGGAAGCAGCTCAGATCTCTGAGTCATCACTTAGAGGCCAGTTAGGAGACATTTGGATTTGCATGACAAAAACATAAAACTTTATTTTGGTAAGTCAATCTTATCTTCAGTGACTTAACAAAATAAAGTTTTCATGTTTTTGTCATACAAATCCAAATGTCTCCTAACTGGCCTCTAAGTGATGACTCAGAGATCTGAGCTGCTTCCATCTTATAACTATGCCATGGATTCTTGGGTCACCAAAGAAAGAAAAGAAGAGCATGGAATTTTATGGTCAGCCCTGGAAATGGCATCTGTAAATTCTACCCATATCCCATTGGGCAGACCATGGGCACAGGACCCCAACCTGATTACAAAGATGGCTGGGAAATTGAGTCTCTTCATGTTTCCAGAACAAAGAAACCAATTGGAGAGAGTCTCTGCCACATGTGCCACAAAGCAGCATATAATCTGTATGAGCAGACAGGGAGGGCTTCATGAAATATGTGGGATTTGAAGAAGCAGAGAGAACAGTGTGATCAAAAGCTTAGAAGGGGCCACAGTGGCTCAGCAGGCAAGAACGCTCGCCTGCCATGCCAGAGGACCTGGGTTCAATCCTGGTGCCTGCCCATGTAAAATAAATAAATAAATAAAATAAAATAAAATAAATTTAAAAAGCTTAGAAGACTTGTCTCTAAAGGGTGCTTAAGGATGATTCCTACCTAGCTGAAACAGTTTTCAAGTAGCCGAGAAGCATGAGGAAAAAAAAAAACAGATAAGTAAATGAGATAGGGGGAGACATTAAATGCCAACTAAGGAACTTTGACTTCCCCCAGTAGGTTATAAAACACCTTTGTAAATGTTCCTCTCTGAACAATGAAGAGTAGGAAAGGTATGCATGCTAAGTTAAAGAGAAGGAAAGGCTGGTTGACAGGAAACCAGACAAGCTGCTTTCTCTAGAAGTGGGTAATAGTCCTGGTTCTAATACTTAATTATCTGTGTGAATTTGGACATGTTCATTAAGTCCCTTGTGTTTCCATTCTTCATCAGCAAAATGAGGGGAGTATTGCTTATTGTGTAAAAAAGCTATGTGGATCCATTTCTGGACTATATGGAAGAAGAAGAAAGTACACTAAAACATATGGGGTGATGTGGGGTCAGTAGTTACTCAAGAGTAAGGTATCAAGAGTGGTGCTATGGAAATGGAAAAAGGTAGGACCCAAAGAATACATTAACAGGATTTGGAGACTCAAAGACATAGTAGTTAAGGAGAAGAAAGAATGCAAAAATAGCTCACGTGTTTTAACATAGGTAACTGAGAGAATGATGATATCATCACTGGGAGAAGTAAGGCAGTTGGCTGGGGGTCCATTTCACAGGGAAGACATGAAATTCAATTTTGGACAAATCAAGCTGAACTGAAGACAGGAAACCAAGTGTCCTGGAGAGAATAAGAGATACCCTATCAGAAATTAGGAAGAGGCTGTCAATTTAGGATCAATTTATACAGAAAGGGTTGAAACCATAAGTGAAGTAAACACAACAATCCTTTCAGAATTTTGGATGGCTCTAATCTAGATTTAAATTAGTTGGAGATAACATTTCTGGTATCCGGACTTATTACTCCCTTTCTTTTCTAAATACACACAAAGATTAAAAATAGAAATGGCAGTCAGCATTGGAAAAAAGAACTGTTTACAATTAAAAGGAGCAGCAATGGACTAAATCTACTTGAGAAACAGGACACCAAACCAGTCCTCGGGCCTTTCCTCCAGCAGAACATTTCTGTTTACATAATTAGCTCAAATGTGCACTGCTTAGTCTGTATTTCAATCTTTGGAGTTTCTAGAATCCCAAGAGACTCTTTCAGATCCTTTTCCATCACCCTCCAATGCCACCCACCATCCTTGGATGCTTTCCAGTGTGGGTGGTTCCAGGTCTGCATTTTCTCCACTTTCTCTGCTGTCTGCTTTATTCAACTCTAACATGTTCCAGGGCTTGAGGGAGAGGGAGGTGGCCTCCCTGTGCACAGTATAGTCTCCTGGACAGAGTCGTGTCCCCAGGGCAGGAAGGACAAACCTCTATCACAGAGTCATTAGTTCTCGAAAATTCCAGGCAACTGACAGAGGTAGGTGGTCTGGTCTGAAGTGCAGGTTTAGAAATAAGGACAAACAAAATGAAATAGAAAGAGGGAAAAAAAAAAATAACGCGAGGGGAAAAGAGATAAATAAAATGTGAAAAGGAAATTTCACAGGATTTTGTAAACCCTGGTGAAGCATCCAAATCCCAAACACTCGACAAAACAAAACTTTTTCTCAGCTATTTTTGCCTCAGGCTTATTTCCTTAGTTACTGCTGTAATGGAATCAAGTTAGTAAAAGGCTACAATGGAAAGTACAATGCAAATTGATCCCTCACCCTTTAGCTAATTTATCTCCTAAGACACTTGCAAGAACTTTCTTTTCACTGACTCCAAATGTTGTCTATATAGGTGCTTAGAATCAAACTGTGAAATGCCTTTATAAGTATGAAAAGCCACTGTTAATATTAAGAAAGTGAAAGCAACTGAGTCAATCTGTATGAAACACTTAGCACAGCACCTGGCACAATATAGCCACTTTCCTTCTTTATTTTATAAACAAGATATGGAACAGTATATTCAAATGAGAGGACCACTCAGCCTTTTCATCAGCATCCTCTATGTCAGATGTTGGGTAGTTGCATGTGCTCTATAGTATACCCAGTGAGGCTCCATCCTGGGCTGAACCAAAGAGAATGCTCAGTAATCCCAGCCAAAAGACAGAACCAGAGCAGAAAGCCCTATTCGAGTAGGTCTGGAGTAGACAAAACCAGGGTGACTGGACCCAAGTCATGGCAGAGTCAAAGCCAAAAATAAATCAAAGAACAGTACCAAGTCCAAAGTCAGGGCTGGTGATGCAAATGACAGGTGAATCCAAACCTGAATGCCAGGCAGAAAGTGGAGCACAAATAGGGCAAGTTGAAAACAAAGTGAAAGGGGTCCTGAGAAGTTGCTGAGAAAAGCTTTGAAGTTTGCTTAACTTGGCCTTCATTTTTCAGATGACGCAAAGGTGTAGGATTGGGGCAAACAGATATCAAGAGCTTGTTTGTAGCTCCACAGCCAGCTTTTTCCCTCACTCCCATATCACTTTACTGACTAGAATCTAGTGCCTTCATGCTGCCAATTGCTTCAAGGGCTTCCCCCAAAACTGTCTGATCTAGGACACTGCTCTTTCAATAAAATGCTTACAGAAGGGTCACTAAATGGACAACCACTATACAAGGACTTGCACTTCCAAGAGAACCCAAGCTCAGAATGCCATGATTCAGGGATTCTTCAGCCATTGAGACCAAGGGTTGGCAAACTTTTTCTATCCATGTCCAGATAGTAAGTATTTTAGTCTTTTGAGTCAAGAGGCAAAATCAAAAATAGTCTATAGGTATCAATGTATGAAGAGCTAATACAAATTTCCACAGTTTTTATTCATGAAACTCAAGGTATACATAATAATTGAATAAAATTCTTCATAACACATTTCTAACTAATGAAATAAATAGAATTCTTTTGGAAGGAAATAACATTTTGCTTAATTGGTGTCCAAAGCTAGTTCCCTATAATCAAAGTAATTACAAATGTCGATCTGTAAAACCCTCCTTTTTCCCACAGTGCATGAACAGGTGGTGACTGGATTTGGCCACAGGCTGTAGTTTGCCAGTTTCTGGTTTAGACTAATTCTCATGTTTTATAAATAGAGACTCTGAATCCTAGGGATTTAGGAATTGCTCAAAGTCACATAACTGCTGAATCTAACAGGAGCCTAATCCCCCCTGAACAATTGCATGTCAGACTTCCGGACAAAGCCTGTCAATGTCAAAGATTGTGTGACCAAGATTTTTATCACAAAGATAATTATTTGAAGAGAGTTCCTAACCTACACATATATATAAATATCTTCCCATTCTGTGACAAAAACTACATGAAGAAACAACTTAATATGCTATAATCCACAATGTTTAAATTTTCAGTGATATTCATTAAGTACCTACCAGAGAGGTGCAATAGTGAATAAGTCAGACCCAGCCCTGCCATTACATTGCTTATATTCTAATGGGAGAAGCAAAGAAAAAAAAATGAAGAAAAGCATTAAATAAACAAATGATATTTTTAAAAATTGGACAAAAGTGTTATGTAGAAAACAAAAGGGGACCGAATGAGAGGCGAGGCCCAGCAAGCCTCCCAGAAGCTCAGGTCTAAAGAGTGGGAAGTTCTCCATAAACTCCTGAGAGGACAATGTCATGGCTGCAGAAACAGCACAGACAATGGCTCTGAAATGGAAAAGGATTTGGACTCTTGACAGAGCTGTAATATCAACGAATGATGGGAAGTAAATTACTAGGTAAATTCCTAAGTGGAGAACAGGAATTCAACTCCAAAGATGGTGGTGGGGTAGGTAATAGAGGGATGCATTTCCCAATCCTCCACCCTTTGTCTCCACTCAACAATCAGATTCTACTTAAAAACGGATTGGGAGATAAATTTACCATTCACATTAAGCCCAAGTGAACTGGCTCACACAGAAAGCATTTCTCATATTCTGTATCAGCTGGAACCAGCCTTCCCCAATTCCTATGTTCAGGTGTCCCTAAATAACTATCTGCACAGTGAATGGAGATAAATGTTTATCAGAATGTCACCTGGGCTTCAGCAGAAAGGACCAAGCAGAAGTCAAATCACCTCAGATTTTTAGGGAATTGTGAAATATTCAACTTTTTGTTAGATTTAACTCAGTGCACATAAATTAACTCAGTGCAGACACATAGCAAATGCTCAACAAATTTTGTAAGACATGATTATTATATATAAACTTGTGTTGTTAAAAATTGTTTAAAAAATAAACAGATGAAAGAAGTCAGATTTTTTGTAGATACATATGTTCAGCCGTGCCTTTTGGAGTTGATATCATAGTCACTATAACTGGTCTTGACTGCTTCAAAGATCACATAAGTCACACATTTACATTTTTGCAAGGCATATTCCAATATACAAGCTCTTACCTATGAAATGTTTCCCTGACAGAGAGCAGCACCCTTTCCAGGTTTTGGAGGCTCTACCCCGTGTTCTTTTCCCGTGTTTATTAGTTTCAGTAATGTTTATCAAAAAGAATAAAGCAACTTTGCAAAGCTTGCAAATATTCTTATAAATAACAGCATTTGTTTTGTGTTGTTTGGCTTTCTTACTTACTTGAACAGCTA
The DNA here is from genome assembly GCA_004026745.1 of Myrmecophaga tridactyla. Lineage (NCBI taxonomy): Eukaryota > Metazoa > Chordata > Mammalia > Pilosa > Myrmecophagidae > Myrmecophaga > Myrmecophaga tridactyla. The sequence continues at coordinate 22,659 of PVIY010033242.1, read as the reverse complement.
CCCACCCCCCAGAAGGATCACACACAGACAGTGGATTTCCAAATGGCCACAAATGGCCAAGTGGTTGGCTTTAAAAACTAAATAATCCATATGCAAAAACCTTGGCTCCAGTTATTTGGGGAATTCTTTCATGTATGTATGGATTTGGGAGGGAGGGCATGGTATTGATTGTTTTTCATAATTCCTTCTGTAGAGACTCCAAAGCCAAAAAAACCTAGAATGAATGAATGAAAGACCAAATGAATAAATGAATGATGCATTTTCTAAAATAAATGATTTTTATCTTAAATCATATTTTAAAGGATTTCAACTTTTTAATGAACTACATTATTAATAGAAAAATAATCTCTTTAAACAAACTCCTTCTCCAAGGTATGGAACATACAACCTATAAAAAGAGATCCCAAGTGGTGAAATGGAAGAAGGACATTCAAGAATGGAAGCATTCAATATTGGCCTAGAAGATGTTTGTATTCCTGCAGTGTAGTCACTCCTCTCATCTCTTCAATGCTTCTCCATGCATCTTTGCTATGAGTGAGAGGGGCTTTTGCAGGAAATCAAGGAAGCAGTAGAATTTAATATCAGGGTTGATGCTATGTAGAACAGGGTTAACACACATATGAAAGTGATAGAAACCATAAACTAAGTATCTACAGGAATTGACATATTTGGTAAGTATCTCTTATCTAAATCATAAGAGCAGGGAATCCCAGTGTGTATCTGGATTGCATATAAAGAGTTCACTTGACAACCACAATCACAGCTATTGCCACCAGAAGCCAGATCAGAAAATACATGACTATCAGTACTTCCTTGCCAGAGAACTTGAAAGCCTCCCTGGAGGAGACAAGTTTTGAAGTCTCTGTGATTCGTGCTCCCACTTGGTGATCATACTCAGAACCAGTACTTCTTGTTGACTGATCTAAAAATCTCTTAATCACAATGGTTAGAAATAACCCCTAAACCAGAGAGACTAAGTCACTCTCCCAGAGCCATAGGGCCTGTTATTTCCCAAGAAGACTCTAAAAACCAGTTCTCCTGCCTCCCACACCAATGCACATTCTAACACAACATGCTGCCTGCCTTTAAACCAAGGAATCTGAAAACAGGGCATGATTTGAGAAGTAAGTGAACAAAGGGGAGCAAGACCATCTGGTAAGGACAAGTGAAGAGCTCTGCAGCAAACCAAGATGGGGGTCTTGATTCAGAACACATTTGGAGACTGCCATAATCCCTGATGAAACAAGAAAGATTTGGCAGCAGCTACCTCTTATAAACTGAATGAAGAGAATCCACCCCAGAGGTGAGCAGGGCCATAGGAAGGAGTTGCAAATGATGAAAGCTGGGAATGAGAACAAGAAAAGGAGGAGAGGGTCCTGGCCACTCAGTGGCAGGAAAAAAAACCCACAGGCATTGGCAAGTGCCTGTCTTTACTGATCCTAACTTAAGAAAGCTGATGTTACTTGTGAAGGTGTATAGCTTTTATAGAAACTCAGAAGAAACTGTGGCAGACAGTGAACGCTGAGTCTGAAGTTATCTTTGATCTGACCACAATATTTCCTTAGAGATTTCCTCAATCTTTTCAGATTCAATCTATAGCATCTGAAGCATTGTGATTAAAGTCAAGTGAGACCTTTCCAGAAACCAATTTGCTTTCAACCCTAAGACTACTTATATCACAAGATCAAGAGATAACCTACCTAATTATCTTGAACTTTTTGAGGTATTAGAGAAAAGTATGTCTATAGACATTTTCATCATGTCTTACTGCTCTAAATATCACCTTTTACAAACATGAATTGCAAGAGTGACCTAAAAAAAAACATTTCAAAGAAATGTTTAGAAAGAACAAATTTCTAATAAGGGTACAGTAAGTAGGTAATAGCATCTAGAACTTCAAGGACTTGGAGAGTGATGTCTCAGGTTCTCAGATCCCACTACTTTCTTTTCTATAAAGATGAGGCTTAGTATATATACTCCTCTATTTTGGTTTGTTAAAGGCTGTCAGAATGCAATGTACCAGAAATGGAACTGTTTTTATAAAAGGAACTTATTAAGTTACAAGTTTACAGTTCTAAGGCCATAAAAATGTCTAAACTAAGGCATCTGACTCAAGAAAGATCTACATCTGTCACAGAGGAAGGCACGTGGCTGAGGTCTGCTGGTCTTTGTTTCCAGTTCCACTGCTTTCAGCTTCCAATGCCAGTGGTTTCCTCTCTAAGCATCTGTGGGCCTTCACTTAGCTCCTCCAGGACATAACTCTGGACTCTACCTTGCTTGCCATCCATGGGAAGGCACAGAGTGCCTTCATCCTCTGGGCACTGCATCTCCGATCTCCGTGTCTAGGCATTTGCTCTCTCTGTAGGCTCTGTTGGCTCTGAAGCAACTGTTCTCCAAGCATCTACATCTGAACTTTCTCCAAAATGGTTCCTCTTTTAAGGACTCCAGTAAACTAATCAAAACTCACTGTGAATGGGTGGAGTCACGTCTCCATCTAATCAAAAAGTCCCACTCACAAAATGGATGTGTCACATCTCCATGGAAACAATGCAATCAAAGTTTCCACCCCACAATATGAATCAGTATTAATAGAAACATGACCCCACAAGATTGGATCAGAAAAAAAGGGACATGGCTTCAAACCGGCAAACCCTCACTTACAGAAAAAAGGCTACAGTAAATTTAGTGGTAGCTACCTCCATATCAGCATCTGTCTTAGTTTTCCAGGGTTGATGTATCAAAGAACCACAGACTACTTGGCTTAAATGACAGAAATTTATTTTCTCATAGTTCTAGAAGCTAGAAGTTCAAAATCAAGGTATTGGCAGGGACATGCTAGCTCTTGAAGGAGAGAATCCATCCCATGCCTCTCCCCTGACTGTTGGTGGACAGCTGGCAATCCAAGGCATTCCCTGACTTGTGGCATAACTCAATTTTTGCTTCCATCATATGGCACATTTTCTCTCTCTCTCTCTCTCTCTCTCTCTCTCTCTCTCTCTCTCTCTCTCTCTCTCTCTCTCTCTCTCTCTCTCTCTCTCTCTTCCCATCTGTGCCCAATTTCCCTCTCTTTTTATGGACACTAGCCATATTGGATTAAGGCTCACCCTAATCCACTTTGACCTCATCCTAACTAAAACATTTTCAAAGACCCTATTTACAAGTAAGCATACATTCACAGGACAGGAAGTTAGGACTTAAACATGTCTTTTTGGAGGCCACAATTTAATCCACAGCAGGAACTAATGTAAAGCCATTCAATAAACAGTAAGCACTTCTGATGCACAAAATTCGTACATATTCCGCATCAGCAATGCTATGACCTTCCCCTAAATATCTTCACTTTACCAGAACATAGTAGCCCTATTTTTAGTTTGTGCAATATTTTAGAAATCTTTCTCAAAAGAAGACCACAAATTTCATATCACGAGTTGCTGAGAATGTTAATAACAAAAAAAAAGAAAGAAAAATTTGTGATCTAGCTCAGTAAACACCAGACAGCATACCTCTGGACATTATTTAGATATTAACTGAGCATATATGAACTAGAAAAAGCCACCACTGAATAGGAATGATTTGCCTATTTTTTTTCTCATCTCTTTAAAGATTAAATTTTAGAATTCTATTCTCTTCTATTCCCTCTGAGGAAAGCAATCTGTCAATGCTTTTCCAAAAAATGTTAACAATATGAAGAAATATTGAAAACAATTAGGGGAAATGGTGCTTTGAATTTAGTAGAAAGTGCACATCAACTCTCATAGGAAATTTCAGAAATAGTATTAAAGATTCCAGCCATTTCATTTTTCAGACCATGAATCACTGTGCAGTTATTTATTGAGTACAGTTTGTAGGGGACACACAAAGCACACAAAAGGCTTCTTTTGTGTATGATATGGATTTTCACAGTGCTCAGAAGATTTCTTTCAACCCCATCATCACACTTTATCCAAACCTCTTGAACAAAGCAACAGGGTCTCTACTTAAGTTTCTCATGAAGAGAACCACAAGCCGAGGTCATGTTGCTTTTCCCCAAAGAATTAGTGCTGTGTGATTGCTTTTCTACCTTGTCTTTCCCCAACCTCCTGTTCTTTCAGCAGGGCAGATGCCTCCCAGAAAGAAACCAGATGCCAGGGCTGTGGGGAACTTTTGAGAGGCATAAGAAAAGCTGCAGGAACTGGGAAGAAGGAGTTTTGCATGGTCCATTCCACACCTAGTGATGTTGTGTAATGTCCAAAAGGATGCACGCTGTGCAACGTGGAAAGCTGTCCAGGCTGAAGGAGGGGCCTGTGCAGCCAGGAACCAGTGCCAAACATTTGAAAGCCCTCTCTTGTGTGCACAGACAGCTAGTTTGCTTGTGGTTCTACCTTTTCTGTTGCAAACAACATGCTGTCAGCAGAATGCTGGGTCCTGAAGGGAGGGTTCTGAGATCTCTTTTGAGATGGGATTCCTGGAAGAAGTCTGAGAAGTTTTTGCCCATTCCCCCGAGACTCAAATCAGTGTGCAGATTTCTCAGTCTGGCTCTAAGTTTAGAGAAATGTCATACTTATGCATCATGAATTGTTTTCTTGTTTTGTTTTATATCTGCATGGAGGGGGTTACATTTCATTCTTTTTCCATGTAAGTATCCCTTATTGCAGCACCATTTGTTGAATTTATTTTGTTTTTGGGTTTTTTCATTTGTTTGTTTGCTTGTTTGTTTGTTTGGGAAGTGCATGAGCCAGGAATCGAACCTAGGTCTCCCATATGGCAGGTGAAAATTTTACCACTGAACCACCCTTGCACCCCCATGAGTTGTTTTTTAAATATAATATTTACCAGAGCAGTCTCAACCAATTTAGAATAAACTTAGGTTTCAGGAAATTAGCTGCTTGGAGTTTCAATATTTTTCCTATTGAAATTAAACTGAAATACTAACTACCTGACAGTATGGTTTTGTGATGATGCTGGTAAGAAACCTGGGTCTCCAGTTTGGCCTATCCATGGATAACTATGGGACATTAGAACAACTTCTCTGCATCTCAGCTTCACCCTCTTCAAAGGGTGAGAACTAATATCACACTCTCCCCATATCACAGAACAACGAAAGTGAATAAATATCATAGTTTTTTCAGTTTACAAGAAAAAGGCAGAATGGCAAGGTGGTTAAATGAGCCATCTCTCCTAACACAATCATAAGCTTTATATTGTAGGTATGGCAAGCAGTGGTCATAGAATAGATTGAGGCAAGTGTCAGGCAAGGTCAGCTCATGTGCCTAAATACAGGGATAACCAAGTGTGTCAGCAGTTAGGCCTGGCCACAAATATTCCATCCCTCTCTTAGTTATATACTAAAATTGCACTCTCCACCCTCATGAAGACAGGTTGTCCATGCAACAAGCTAGGTATGCCTCATGAGTAGAAGAGACATCACGTGTCACCTCCCGGGAAAGGCTTTCCGGGCCAGTGCACAAACCACCACATTTCCTTCCCTGGCCTCAGTGGCCATGAAAGCCTGAGTTGGGTGGGACCTCCATCAGCCTGCCTTCTTGAGTGACTTCCCAGAGCAGAGTCCCTGCTGGCAAAGGTCAGATACGGAGCACAAGTGGGAAATAAACATTTGAGTTAAGCCACCAGAATTTAGTGTTGGTCTATTCCATATAAAAGCCCACCCTATCCTGATTAGGATGACTTTGATCAGGGGTTAGAAGTTTAAATGCTTTGAAAGTGACACTTCAGCCCTTTCCTCCCCATCCCACAGTCCCTGTCCCCCTCCATGGACCACTACTCACTTTGCTGTGGTACGTTGCTGAAGTACCCTAGAGCAAGCCCCGTTCCACAGACCAAGCCAAGAGATGGATATGAGGTAGTCACTCCTCCTCTTTACTGCCCCTTCTGGTAGCAACATGAGTCAGGTATATGTAAATTGAGTTCAGATAGGACAGCTTTCTAAAAGACCCTGGCCCTTATGACTGGCCCAGAGTCCAAGAAGATAATAGCTAAGTTTCTAACTGGCCCAGAGGCGTATCTTCTCCATCATGGAAGCTCTCTGGAGCTTCAACTGTACCAGGTTTATATGGAGTCTCACTGCATAGGCATAACTAATGGAAGCAATGCCCATGAGGTTGAATTCAATCTCCAGGCCCCTTCGCCTCCCAGAGGTCAAGGAAGTGGGCTGATGTAGACCGACATGGCTGATGTGATTTGGCTCAAAGCCACAATCTCCTGATCACATAATTGGTTTTTCTGATGTGGCTGACCTCCCACCCTAAGACCGCTAGGGTGACTGATCCCACCCTGTAACTATCAGGTACGGTCCTGGGCCCACCATAAAGGACAAAAGACACTCCCTTCATAGGAACTTCCAAAGATTCAGAGGTTGAGTTCTCAGAACTAGGGACAATGACCAGTCCAGTTTTACATTATACCACAGGCCTCTCCCAGAGTCACACAGAAACAGCACTCTCAAGTGACCATCTGAATAAAGGCCCAATTTAATCTGAAGCCAGTGGTCCTCATTCTCTTCAATTTGCATCAAAGGGAAGCGGAGACAGTAGCCTGTAATTCCAACTACATGTGCATTAATTTTCAGACAATGAGCTCTTTCCCATTAGTTGTACTTTGAACCCCTAAGCCAGTATACTAAGACGTATACTTTAGTATTTCAAGCATCATCACCAAGATGAAATTCCTGGCTGAGCCAAGATGGCAAGACGCTCTCTTTACTAAAACATCAAGTGGTCTGTTTTCATGATTTTATACTTTAAATCATGCAAGTTTAAGAGTTTATATATCTTCCTCCAAGGGAAACTACCCTCTATCCACCCCACTATGGGTATCCTCCAGCCTTCCTTTCCTCCTAGCTGCAGGCAGTACTTAATGCCAGCGTGAATAGGCCGTCAGCAGGGGAGTTTCACTAAGGCCGTATGTGCACATAGAAAAATAGACTCTCATTCCTGTGAGCTTTTCTAGTGTGCTGGTTATCAGTTGCCAAAACAATGCTGTGTAACAAACAATCAAAAAACCTCAGTGCAATTTAATGACGAACTTTTATGGCTGAATACATCTGGGGTTCTCAGCTAAGAAGCTATGCTGATCTTAACTGACAGAGGGTGTCGGGTGGCTGCCAGCTGATCTAGGATGCCCTCGGCTGGGACAAATGGAGCAACTTGGCTCTGTTCCATGTGTCTCTCATCTTCCAGCCGACTAGCCTGGGGATGTTCTCACAGTGTTAGCTGATGTTCAAAAAGCAAACTAGCCCAATCAGCCAGGAGTTTTTGAAGCCTCTCCTAGCCTCAAATTTGCTAACATTCCATGGGCCAAAGCAAATCAGACAGCTAAACCCAAAGTCAGATGGGGGGCGGGGCACGGAGACTCTACAAAGTTACATGTCATATGGCATGGACACAGGGACAAGTAAAGATTTAGGCTCACTTTTGCAGTCTATACCTTTGTCCATCTACCCAGAGCTTCTTACAGATTGGTAGCTACCTTGGCAAAGGGCAGAAGAGACAGCCAGCCCAAGGGAAGGAAAATGCTTGAGTCACCTTCCCTATCCCCAGAGATGGGTGGTGACTCTCTGAACTGGAGACATGTGGATGTTTTCACCCATTTATGGGATGTCTGGGTTTGAGGAAGCCAGCACATAATGAACGGACACTCAGAATTTTAAAACACATTTTTAGTTCCTTGGAAATGTTACCCTCATTCCTGTAAATCTGCCTATCATTCAACTTTCAGACGTTTGCGCTGTGTATGAAAGTTGGGAACTGCCAATAGCCAATCCCTTCTTGCTCTTCAATATTGGATCACACGAATATAAGAGAGACCTTTAATATTCTTGTTATAGAAGGATAATTTCATAAGGTAAGTAAGGCAGACATTAACAATCCCATTTTACATATGAGGAGACATGAGAACATCAAATGTACTGAAGCCTGAAAGATCATTACTAAGACAAGAGAACAGGGCTCCTGACTCTTTGGGCAGGAGACGTTCCATAGCAACGTGGCCACTCATCAAATCGTTTAGAGATGGACACCAGAACCCTGGGGGACACCACAGTGCTCCTGAGGCTGGCCGCCTGTGCAACTAGATGCAGAGCAATCCTAAAACACTCACTCATGCATTTGGTCAACAAATATTTATTGAGCATTTTATCTGCACTGGGCAGTGTGCTATGCTCTGGACATGTACTGCTGAGCAAAACCAGATGAGGTCCCTGCCTTTAGGATTATATGCTGTAGTGGAAAGTGGGAGTGGTGGGTAGGCTTTAATGAAATATTCACGTGAAAAAATAGAAACCCTAACCTTGATGCCTGCAATGAGAGAGATGCTCCTGGTACTGGGAGCACCTGTAATAGGTGGCCAGGGCCCAGGGCAGGGACGACTTTTCTGAGAAACAGGGGTTGAGAAGAGATCTAAAGAAGGAGTCGGAGTTATTAAGGTAAAGAGAAGGAAAGGCATATCAGACGGTGTTGGATATGCAAAGTCTTTGTGCCAGGAAGAAGCAAAGCCAGTATAAGGAACAGAAGGAAAGCAGAGTGTTTTGTGAAAGATGAGGTGGAATAATATAGGCAGGAGCACATCGTGCAGGGTCTAGAGGTCAGCTGACAAAATTTGTGCTGTATCCAAAGGGAAATGGAAAGCCATTGAAGGTTTGTAAGCCAGGGTTTATCTCCCATACCATGAGAGCTGAGCCAAATTCCCATCCAGAAAGAAATGGGTGCCACTTTCCGGGCAGCTCATGGCAAATGTGGGAAGACTAGACAAGTGTTTTTACATGGCCCACAAAATTTACCACACTTCACTCAAAAGTCCCCACTCCATTCTCACAAACTTGAGCTTCTCTAGCCCATTCTGACCCTTCTGTGTACAAGATACCAGGAAATACAGAGTGAAGTTGGGTTGGACTCCACAGAGCGATACAAGTCTGAATCTCAGCTCTGCAGCAAATTGTGACAATAAACATATGACCAAGCTTCTTATTTTACCCACCCACCCCCAGCCCCCTTGTGCACAGCAAGGCAGCTCACCTCCAGGGCTGGAAACAGTTCTGTGTTTGAGGCTGGGTAGGAGACCCAAAAGAGGGAGAAAATTGAGCAGACTGATAATCCATGCAATCAAAATTTTAATTATTATAGTCTTTCCCTGGTAATTGAATCAAGTTTTACATGTGAGCTGAGTTTCAGTTTAGAATTTTAACTTAATGAGGAAAAAAAGTCCTTGAAAGTCTCATGAATTCACTGGTAAAATAAGAGAATGCCAATAAAATATGAGGAATGTGGAAAGAAATTAAAAGACATTAAAAAAATCTATTGTCTATCCTGAACTCCAAAGTAATTTTTAAATGGTAATTACACCTTTGAAAAGTATCTAATTAGTATGAAAAAGAGCTTTGGATGAAAAGAGCTCTCTATCTAACTTCAATTGATACACATTGATAATATTCAAGACTAATTTCCAAAGCTTTTATCGCCTGACTGAGCATTGCCCTGTTTCTGAAGCTTAAAAGGATTTTCCAATCTTTTGCTTATCAGAAGCTAAGCCGAAGGCCTGTCACAGTTTATGGAGGCATAAGAGAGAAAGCAAAAGTAGTTAAGTGCCCTGTAGAAAGGGTTGCCAAGTCCAAGCTGTGTCAAGCTTTTGGTCTGTGGGGAAATGAGGCCACAAAACCTCCTCAAAGAAAGTTTCTAGTCTCTTTGCATCCAGATCATTCAGTAGCTTCTGGGGTTCCTTTGAGTGACTCACTGACATCTTGTGTAAGAATCATCATCTGCCTTCTGACCGTTGATAATAACATATACTTCGTGCTGACTGCCTGTTCAGCGTGATGTTCAGCGTGATTGCAGTTAAAATAATTACCACTGCAAAATATTTTTAGAAAGCCATTTCTGATCACTGTCAATGAAATGCTCAAATGGGCTAACTAGCTTATTAAGCAGGATCATTCATTACAAATCTATTAGATTTGCATAAAATATACTCTGCTACTGTCACTTTCACAGATAAGGGCAACAACCCTTTGAAGGAAGGGCCATAAGTCACCTTAATAGATTATATCAGAATTCTAATGGCCCAGAACTTAGCATCTTACATTTACTATCCAATCAGGTCTTACATTTACTATCTAGTCAGTTGAAAAGGGTTGCTGATAAAAGAATTGTCAGGTACTGAGGTTATAAGGCCCCTCTTTTTTGTTCTGTGATTGATATACATGCTGTCGTTTAACAATTTTGATCCCCCTCCCTTTTTTATTTTCCAAAAGGTTTTTATGTTAACCAAGCCAACTATTTTTCTTCTCCCAGGCCTTCAGATGCATCTCTGACCGCATCTCTTCCAGCTCCCTACCCACCCAGCTCATTCCACTAAACCCACACTAGCCTCTTTGATGTTCCTTGAAATTGCCAAACTCCTCAGAGCCTTTGCACTTGTACAACCACTTGTGCACTTATCAGGAACAGTGAGCCTAAGTAAATCTGGATCTTCAGAGCAGAAGACACCGTAATAGTATTTAACATGCCAGAGATTTGTTGGGAGAAATGCCCACAAGTGAAAATGGGGAAGGAGTGGGTGGAGGCTGGGAGAGCTTTCAAACCATTCTTTCTTCTCGGTCGGTCCTCTCTTCCTAAAGTTTCTGTTCAAATATCATTTCCATGGATCAGCCCTGATGACCCCATATAAATAGCAACCCCCTCGCATTCACTCACCCTTTGCCATTTTATATACACCTTTCCCTTGTTAGTTTTCTCCATATTAAAGGTACTCTGTATCTGTATGTAGCATATTGTCTCCCACCACTAGAGTTTAAGCCCCATGAAGGCAAAGACTTTGCTTTCTTAACTCATATAGTACTAGCACCTAAGAAGTTACCTGCACATACTTAGCACAAGGAAAATATGAACAAGTATGTATTGAGTAACTACTATACACTTAGCATACACATAAAGTGCAAGATTCCTGTCTGCACACTTTCATTTCCTAGGTAGATGTTAATACCCATATGGTGACGTTCAAAACTGCACATTTAACTGTAACTGAATCAGCCAATTGACCTTGCTCAAATGCCTTTGAAAACCATCAAAATTCTTAGTTTTAGCCTCCAATAAGTAATTAACACCATCCCTATACAAGTTCTGCCTGATGTCTCATAAATACATATTTCTTCATATCCCTTGCTCTATTTATAATAGACACAAGTAACATCACACAGAACAGATATTTCCAAAAAGTCTGTCATGCATTTCAGCTTGAGTTGTTAGTGATTTCCTCCCCTTTTGGATGGGACTGCTCAGTCATCTGCAGAGAGACAAGTTTTACACATTAATAATAAGAGATACAGATTCAGGAGAAATAATAAAGAAATTTTCGAAGTGTTAAAACATGGCCTCTGGCCATAATTTTATGAGATTGTTGGAGGACCCCTAAAATGACAGGCAATGATCCCCACCTCCTGATATCCATGCCTGTCTTTGTTTTTTAGGGCTATCTATGGTAACAAAGTACCACAAACTGGATGGCTTAAAACAACTGAAATTGATTGTCTGAAAGTTCTGGAGACCAGAAGTCCAAAATCATAGTATCATCAGGACTATTCTCCATCTGAAGCCTGTAGAAGACAACCCTTCCCTTGACTCTTCTAATTTCTGGAGTTTGCCACAATACTTGGTCTTCCTTGGCTTACAAATGCATCTTTTCCTCTGCCCCTACATGGCCTTCTTTTTGTCTCCCTCTTCCCATGTCATTTCCCCTGTGTCTGTCTGCATCACCTTTCCCCTTCTTATAAAGACACCAGTCACATTGGACCAGAGCCCACTCTAAACCAGTTTGACCTCATCTTAACTAACAACATCTTCAAAGATCCTATGCCCAGATAAGGTCATATTCACAAAATATATTTTCTTAGGTTACACAATCGAACCCCGAACAAGGTCCTTGTGTGATTCCCTCCTCTTGAGTATAGGCTGGCTTAGTGACTTGCTTCTATCCAATAGAATATGTCAAGGTGGTAGGATGTCACTTTCACGATTAGGTTATATAAGTTGTGACTTTCATCTTACCACCAGATGTTCCCCCATGTTGAATTTGAAGAAGCAATCCAACATACTGAAAGGCCCATGTGGCAAGGAAATAAGAGCAGACTCCAGACAATAGCCAGCTAGATGGTAAGCCCCTCAATCCAATAGCCCAGAAGGAACTGAATCCTGCCAACAAGCCCATGAGATTAGAAGCAGATCTTTCCTCAACCAAGCCTTCAAATGAGATGCCAGTCCTGGCCAACCTTAGCTGCAGCCTTGGGGGAGATTCAGAAATGGAGGACCAAGCTGAACCATGCCTGGATTCCTGATCACAGACACTGTGAAATAATAAATGTGTGCTATTTTAAGCCACTAAGTTTGTGGTAATTTGTCACACAGTACTAGATAACTAATACAGCCAGCAATCCATAAACCCCAGCAGAGGTGCCTCTGGCAAGCTTTGCTTTTGCAATCAAGACATTCAGCCCCTTCACGGATCAGATTCCTGATCTACAAATGAAGGGATTGGACCAGGGACACCTAGAAGTCTTATTCAACTACAAAGACCCATCACTCTGTTAGTTAAACTCCTGTGACTTTAAAGCAGACTTCATTCATATTCACATCAAATGCAGGCTATTCCTAAGAGAGAGAACTGTTAACACTCAAATATGAAATTGCTATAGGAAGCTGTTCCCACTTACCACCTGGGATAAAATAACAAAATAATTATACTATTTTTAAGAACATTAGATGTTGTCATAAAACTATTTTGCAAAGTTCAGTAAACAATGAAGATATTAAAATCATCTGTAATTCTACCATCCAGATATAAGTGCTGTTAATATCTTAATGACTTTTCAGTAGTAAATTCGTATATTTTCACTCACTTTGTAAAACTAGGATTGTGCGTACCAGTCGTGAATTATGTCGACTTAACAGTATATGATGAATATTTTTCATGCCATTAAATGTTCTTTCAAAACAAGATTTTAATGGCTGTATAATATTTGGTTAATGAATGTCCTCTCTTTCACTATTGTAATTAATAAATTATTAATTAATCTAATCATTAATTATTATTAATGATAGTTGCAAGATAAAGGCTATAACTTTGCTTCAAATTTCGTTATATACCACCATGATACCTCCAGAAAGGATGCTCCAGGTGGCATTCTCACCATCAGTGTTTGAAAATGCTACATGCTTATGTGACTGACCCCCAAAAGAAACTCTGGACATCAAGGCTTGAATGAGTTTTGCTGGTTGGCGACACTATATGTGTGGTCACAAATACTTGCCAGGACAATTAAGCGCGTCCAAGGGTGACTCTATTGGGAAGGGACAGCTACCAACTTGTGCTGGTTTCTCTTCACCTTTGCCTCACATATATTTTCCCTTTACTAAATCAATCTGCATCCTTTTGCTGTAATAAACATCAACTACTAATATAACAGTTCTTCTGAATCCTGTGAATCTTTCTAGAAAATCCATCCTAAGGCCAATGTTAGGCACACAACACATACCTGCGTATGTATGTGTGTGTTTATGCCAGATTAGTTCACATTAATGTACTCCAGTGTAATTTAATTTTACTGATTTATATTCTTGCTCTCTGCACTAAAGAGTAAAAGGATTCTTCCAGAAGAGATTCATCTAGCTTTTGTATGATAACTTATTTCATTAATTTTTTCAAAACAACCTAAAAATTAAGCTTTACATTTTATCTCTTCAAGTATTTTAGTCATTTTGACAGAATAAAGCAAAGTCACTCAACTGTATTGTTTTTCACATGTAAATACTGGTAAATATGCTCTCAGAAATCAGCCTTCAAACAATCTGTCATTCTTAAGACTTGCACATTATTGGCCCCTCCCTGTCATGTGTCCCATATTTTAATATCTTTCTTTAACATTAGATTGTGGGATCCCTGACAGCAAATCTTAGGCTTCTTTGAGTCTCCAAAGTGTAACAATAACCCAGGAATATAACTGACGCTCAGTATTGCTTATTAAATAAATTCTCAAAGAGTGCAACGGTAGTTCAATGGTAGAATTCCGGGTTTGATTCCCTGCTCTTGCACTTCCCCCCTTCCCCTCCAAAAAAAGATCAAACAAATGGTGCTGCAATAACAGGACATTCACATGGAAAAAGAATGAAATGTGACCCTCACCATTCAGCATACAAAAAAAAAAAATCCTCAAAACTTCATGTAAATCAAGTGCTTGTCTATTAAAACATCCCTTAAGGGCTAATTCAGACTTACTATATAGGTAGGAAGAATACAAAAGTAGAGGCATTGGATTGTAGGTAATTTGAAAAAGATTTGTAGGTAATTTGCACAATGACCTTGAGACTTTTCTTTGGCAATTGCTGGTGAAATTCTATTAATCATAGTATACAACATGTCTATCTGGGTATGAGCTTTCTTTTCCATGCTTGTTTATCATCAAGGCTTATCTGCTCCTGACTCTGTGCTACATTTCTTACAGTAAAAATCTATAGCAATATCACAAAACTGAGCCCCCACCCATGCAATTTAAATACCAACTATATTGATGGTATGGCAGCTATTTGATCATGAGATAGGAAGCACTGTGGAAGAAATAGAAATAAACCTTGCCTCTGAGCCTTATGAGAAACTGCTGCAATAAATACACACACCAAAAAAACAACCCAACCAGCTACCAGGTACTATAATCTTCATAGTTGTGCTGCCGTCCACTAATCTTCAGAGAGGTTACTCTAGGATGGCATGTTCAAAGTATTTAAAGCCATTCATCGCAAAGAAGTTGTGACAGCTACTTTGCTGTTTTCTTCCCACACCCCAAGGGGAAATTTAATCAGGAGTGTCAGGGCTTAAAAAAAAGGGAGGGAAACACATATAAAATCAAGCTACACTTCAATGATCAAATAAAACCACTAAAAATTCATCAAAATTTGTCTCAAAACCCTTCCAGAGCTGCAAAGCTCAATAATATCTCAGAGATAGATAATACTATAAATTTCGATGTACACAGCACACCATTTGATGAAACGGTGATGTTTTCCTCCCATAAATGGTATAATTACGCCATGCATCAGATGCATCATCTAATAGTATTGCTGTTTCATACATAGCCAGGCATTTCTCACGAACTGGCATCTTCATAGACAACTCATTCTGCTGATTCACCTTTCCCCTTCAGTTGGTCAAGCTGCAACCACTTATTTTTCATAAGACAAGCTAATGATCTAGTGCTTTCTTGAATGTTGAGGTTAATAGATAACTAATATATTTTAGTACATTCATTATAACCAGTTCTCCACCAAGAAAAGAAATGTGCACAGTTGGGTTTTCTGCCTTGACAAATGTGGTGCTACATCTTGAGAGTTGATTAAAATCAATACCTCTGCAGAAAATTACATACAAAATATATTAATATCTAGGAGACCCCAATAGGAATGCTTCTCATTCTCAACTTGCCCCACCCCCCTCCAAAAAAAAAAACTATGTTAAAAGTAGAGATAACCAGGAGGAATTAAAGTATCTTTTCAACTAGCAATCGATTTAAATTTATTCATCAGTAAAGTCATAGCTTATAAGTTAAGACAAGTTAATTTTTAATTGAGTTTGGGTAGTAATCCTAACTAATGAATAATTGCAAGAAAGTTAAAACACTCTAAATTCATGCTTTATGAGCAATCACATTTCAGAACACTTCTAGAAGTTCTATGGCACAAACTTTCACTAAACAATACAGCACACTTTCTCCCACCATCACTTCTTCTGTTTTTAATTTATTTTATTTTATTTTCATTTATTGATTTATTGATTTTATAAGCACCTCTTTTCCCCCCACCCCCTCCACTCCCCACTCCCAGTAACTTCTAATCTACTTTTTATCTCTGTGAATTTGCTATTTTGAGCCATCTTTTATAAGTGATGTCACAGAATATGTATCCCCACCTGCTTTACTTATTTCATTGAGCATAGTATTTACAAGTTCTATCATGCCACAGAATGTCTCATAACTTCATTCTTCCTTATGCTTAATAATATTCCATGATGTATGTTTTAGATTCCTAGGCTGCTTAAGCAAATAATATAAAATGATTCAGCTTAAACAATGGGAATTTATTCACTCATGATTTTGAAGCTGGGAAAATGTCGAAATCAAGACACAATTAATGCCATCCCTTCTTCCCTAAGACTGGCTTCCAGCAATTCTTGGCTCCTCTGTCACATGGCAAGGCACATAGTGGCATCTGCTGGTGTTTCCCTTCTCTTCCCAGTTTCAATGATTTCAGCTTTTTGCTTTCAAGGCTTTCTCCCTCTCTATCTGTATCCATTCCATTTATGAAAGACTCCAGTAATAGGATTAAGGTCCATGCTAATGGAAGTGGACCACACCTTTAACTGAAGTAGCCTCATCAAAACACCCTACTTACAATGGTTTCACATCCACAAGAGTGGGTTAACTCTAAGGATATATTTTTCTGGGGTACATACGGTTCCAAACCACTATAGCATGTATGCACTCCATTTTGGTTATCCATTCATTTGACAGACAGTTGGGTTGTTCCCACCTTTTCGCTAATGTGAATAATGCTGCTACAAACATTGATGTACAAGTATCTGTTTGAGATCTTGTTTTCATTTTCCTTAGGTATATAACTAGAAGTGGAATTTCAGGTCATATAGAAACTCTATATTTAACTTTTTGAAGAACCACTATATTGCTTTCCACAGTAGCTGCACCATTTTATATTCCCACCAACAATGGACTCCCCATCATCATTTCTCAGCTCAGCTTCTCCAACTATTTTTGCCTGGTGAACTCCCATTAATCTTTCAAGGTCTAAATCAAGTTTTGTGTAGCCATTATTCTAATTACTATAGCTGTGTAACAAATAACCCCAACACTTAGCAGCTTTAATAACAGATTCTTTTGGTCAGTAATTTGGACAAAGCACAACAGGAATGACTTGTTTCTGCCCCCTCATATCTGGGGTCTTAGCTGGAAAGACAAAAGGCCAGAGATGACTTAATGGCTGACCGCTGGAATCATATGGAAACATCTTTACTCACACACCTGGTGTTTGACGCTTGCTATTTACCGGGGCTGTTGAGTGTAGAATCTTTGGGTGCCTCTTCATGTGTTCTGGGCCTCAGGATAGTTAGGTTTCCAACATGGCAGCTCAGGGCTCCAAAAGTAAGTTCCTCAGCCAATAGAGAAAAAGCTGCATTGCCTTTTCCGATCTGGCCTCCAAAGTCATTCAACATCAGTTTCTCTGTCTTCTATGGGATAAAATAAGTCACAAAGCCCAGCCTGATTCATGAGGAGGGGCTATAGAACATACATCCTGATTGAAGGAGTGCCAAAGAATTTGAGGTCATTTTTATAAAACTACTACCTAAGATAATAATGAGAGCTTCCACCTGTTGAATGCTGTCATGGTTAGGGACATGTGTCAACTCGGCCAAGTTGTGGTAGCTGTTTATCTGATTGGGCAAGTACTGGCCTGTCTGTTGCAATGAGGACTTTTCATAGGAGTAGGTCATGATCACGTCAGCTGCATCCACAGCTGATTCCATTTGTAATCAGCCAAAGGGGAGTGTCTTCTACAATTAGTGATGCTAAATCTAATCATGGGAAGCCTTTTAAGGAGGACTCAGAGGAGACAGGCCCCATTCCTGCTTTGGCTGGTGAGCCTCTCCTGCGGAGTTCATCCAGACCCTCCATCAGAGTCGTCGGCTTCACAGCCTGCCCTGTGGATTTGGACTCTGTGTTCCTGCGGTCATGTGAGACACTTTTATAAATTTTATATTTGCAAGTGTTCCCTGTTGATTCTGTTTATCTAGAGAACCCTAACTAATACAAATGCCTTCCATATCATGCTAGCTTTTCAAAAAACTGTAAATGCAACTCAAAGAATAAAGTAATGGCTTTCCCTACCTTTAAACAGTTGGGGATATGGGAAGGAAGGAGGTGCCTTCTCTAAAATAATATTTGTGCTGCTTTAAAACTGTTATGTTCCCCAGGGAAAAAAAATATGTTCTTTTAGTCCAATCTTGTGGGAGCAGACCTATTGCTGGGTGGACCTTTTGTTTAGGTTGTTTCCATGGAGATGTGACCCGCCCATTCAAGTTGGGTCTTAAGCCATTTATGGGTGTCCTCCTTAAAGAGAATAAAAGGCAGAAAACATACCTAGAGATGACAGTCGACACAAGGAGCAAAGAAATGAAACCAAGACACAGACATTTGGCAATGCAGAAATAAAATGCCCCAGAGAAAGCCAGAAAGACCCAGAGATGCTGAAAGAGTCCTTTGAAATCAGAAGCCATGAAAGAAGGACAGCAGACATCGCCAATTGCCTTCCCATGTGACAGAGAAACCTTGGATACCATCAGCCTTTCTTCAGCATCATGGTATCTTACTCTGGATGCCTTAGTTTGGACATTTTTATGGCCTTAGAACTGTAAACTTGTAACCTAATAAATTCCCTTGGAAACCCTCCCTCAGTCTAGAGGGCAGAAAACATGCAAATAATCACATAACAAAGTACACTAAGATGTGTGCGATGACAGAAGGGAGCACAGTACTTTAAGAGTACAGAAGAGTTTGAAGAGTCAGGGAAGGATTCTGGAGGAAAACGTTATATGAATGAGAGCTCAAGAATGAGTAGATGGATGGAAATTCTGGATAGAGGGAATGGTATAAGCATCCCCTCAGGCAGAAGGGGACATGACTTGAGATCTAAAGGAACACCAGTGTGTCTAGAGGGCAAAGACCAAGAGGGGAAGATGGAAGATACAAATGAATAGTCAGGCACTGTCTCATAAAATAGGCACTCTTCCCATTAAAAGTCTATAGAGATTTCTGAAAATGAGAAATCAATGCATGCTTGCTCCATCCCCAAAATATTTGGGACAGCTGTCTAATTTCATCACAAAGCTCTTCTTTTAAAAAAGAAGTTCAACTTTCTATATAAGAATGGATAAAAAAAAAAGTCTCAATTAGTACTAATGTGTTTTTTTGTACTGGGCTGTCTGGACCTGGAACTCCACTGAAGTCGTACTTGAGAAAAGGAGGCTGTTAAAGCAAATTAGGGTTTCCTGCAAGAGAGTCTGGGAGAAAATGCCTTATCTATCATGTTAGCCATAAAAATATATAATATACACACTGAAAGTTAGGGATTGAATCGGATCTCCCATAAAAGACATGTCCAAATCCTAAGCCCCAACCTGTGAACCCATTTTAAAGGAGAACTTTGAAGATGTTATTACTTAAGGTGAGGTCAAAGTAGTTGAAGATGGGTCTTAATCCATTGACTGGAGTTCTTATCAGAGACAACTGGGCAGGAGGAATGGAAACCAGAAGACGAGACAGGAAGAGACAGACAGACTGCCATGTGAGAGAGGCAGAGATTGGGCCACCAACAGAAGGCTGTTACAGCCTTCGGAGAAAGCAAGCCCTGCCAGTACCTTGATATTGGACTTTCTAGCCTCCAAAACTGTGAGACTACAAATTCCTGCTCTTTATGCCATCCCATTCCATGGTATTTGTCATAGCAGCCCTGGCAAACTAATATGGTGACTAACCAATAAGACAATTAGTAATCATTGGTTGAAATTTTAGATTTTTCTTTAAAAAGTCAAATAATTTCAAGAACATTATTTTTCATGGCAGGTCACGTATCTTTGGTTTATATGTCCATATTAAGTGACTTCTTCCAAAATTATTTTGTAACTGAAAAATAAATTTTTTCCAGTGATATTATTGGTATGACAGCCACCAGGAAATAAACAGCTGTTTAAAAACCGTAACATGGAAAATATTTTGCACAGTTGACTTACTACAATAATTCACCATTCACAACAGTTAGTTGTCCCATAGTCTGTCTCCCACTGCCTGCTTGTCTGCAATGTAATTTCTTCTTCACTCTTGGCTGTAATTAACCCTAGAAGGCCACCCTAGCCTGCACTCAATCATCACTCTCACCTTTCTTGACAATCTGCATCCTAGGTAATTTTGTCTCCAACATGCCAACACCTAATTGCTCAATCTATTCTTGACCTCTTACATTTCCTTTCTCTAGCATTACTTCTCTGCATTAAACTCAGGCATTTCACCAAAATTACCATGTAAGCTCACCTCCTGAATGACCCAATCTCAGCCTCGTGGCAGATGCCTCCTAGTTCAGGGACCCACAGTCAGGTGACTCTGCCAGTAATCGCATCAGAGTCTTCCAAATCAGAAGTCAACTCTCCTCAGACAGTGCCTTCTATGGATAGCTTGGTTAAAAAACATTACAATGTGAAAATATGAACATTCAAGGGAAAAAATTGTTTTTTTCTTATTTAAGTATATTTGTATTTTTCATCTGCAGAAACTAACAGTAAGCTGATTTGCCACACATTACCCGAAGTTTTATTTTCATTCTTGCCCTATTAACAAAGACTGAAATTTAATTTCCAAAAATTCATCAGAAGAGCTGCTAAAATAGAATGTGTACTATCTAAGGAATGGGAAAATACCAATGCATATCTCTAGGGATAAGTAAGTCAGGATGGGGGAAAAAGAATATTTAATACAAAAATGCAGGTATCTAAGGCAGTCCAAGGTATATAAATGAAGGTTAAAAGACAAAAATAAGATAAGGACAGATTCATAAAAATCTTCCACTATGCTTATTGTTGGAGAAGCCATAAAATATCGCCAACATGGCTGCCGTGGCTGATGCAAGGCAACACAAAATGGCTGACCTTAAATCTGCCCTCCGCCCTAGCAACAACAGTGACCAATCCCAGAAATCTGCTCGCCACCCTAGCAACAGCGGTGACCAATCCCAGCCTGCCACGTGTCCCTGCATGCTCCCAGCCTATATAAGCCTGTGCACTTCCTCAGTAACGCAGAAGCTTTCCACTCACCCCTGAGGGTTGTCTCCTGAGTCGTGTGCTGTGTGCTGTGTGTCTGTGTGACTGACTCAGTACGGCCGCTTACCCCAGCCATCAGCTACCCAACACCTATCAATAAAAACACTTTTTTATAGAAATTAGTGGGTTTGTTTTGATTGGCTATTTTTATTAGTAGTTATAACTTTTTCCATTTTCTAGATCAATGACTCCTAAATTGGGTGTTAGTAGTCACAAGAGTATAGTGAATTCATGTAACTGTTGAACACAAACAAGCAAAATATATCCAGGAGTATCTTCCTTTCATTGCTATGAACTAAACATCTAGCAATTAAGTAGGTCCCAGTAGACAAAATTGATTTTTAGCCAGAGAAGGGAGGGTGTCTTCAAATATTCTATTTCTGGCACCTCTCCCTTCTCTTTCATCTCCTCTTTACTCTCATGAATTCTCAAGTTGAAATGAATCAAATTTGTTCACACTGTGGAATTGACAGCTGTTAACTGCTATGTTATCTCTTAGACTGGTGATTACATTTTGAAAGAAAACTATGCCCTAACTCAAAAATAATGAAATATTTGGGCAAGTTAATGGAAGAAATGAGTATTGGGGAGGGACAGGTCTTCAACCACATGTTACTCACTGTTCTAGGTTATATAATTATCTACAAATGCACCTAGACCAGTGCTTCTTAATTATGGGCTCGGGACCCTTGGAAGACCTGAGATCTTTTCAGCAGATCCATGAGTTCAAAACCATTTTCATAATAATTCTAAGATGTCTTATGTCTTTTTTACTCTCATTCTCTCAGAATATATAGTGGAATTTTCCAAAGACTTAATATCAACTGATATCACAACAGATTAAGTACAAGAACAGAAGAATTTAGACTTTTGTTAAACTATGCGTTAAGGAGATTTACAAAATTATAAAGTATTTCCAGTCTTCTCAATAAATGATTTTGCTTCTTAATAAAAAATATTATTTACTTTACAAATATAGGTTATTGTTGCTATTTTTCAGTTCACTAATAATTTTTTAGTATTTCTCCATTTTGAAATTTAATAAGATAAATATCTATCTATATCTATATATATATATAGATATAGATAGATAGATATATTCCACATCAACAAAAGATCTTTAAGGCCCTCAATAACTTTCAGAGAATATAAAGAAGTTCTGAGACCAAAAAGTTTAAGAACCACTGAGCTTAAGACAGTATTGCTTTGACCCTGAAAATCTTCTGAAGTTTAGTTATTATATAGTTCTGGAGAATCTTTCATTCATTCAATATTCATTCATCATCTATATATATATATATGAATATATATTATATTCATCAAATATAGAAACTGTATTCTATATTTAATGAAAAAAGCAAGAGAAAAGGGGAAAGACAGGGTGGGGGTTGGGTTAGGGAGGAATAGGAAGAAGGAAAAAAGGAAAGTTAAGGAAAGATGAAGGAAGTAAAGGGAAAATTAAAACTATCCACAGGGATATGTACTATAAAGATCAAAAAGTTATTTATTCAGTGCAACCATGTTCAGTCATACTGAGCTGTACTGATTACTAAATTAGTTCAAACAAATGGGCTACACTGTGGGGTATTTGTCACACATAAACCTGACCTATATTTGTTTACCAAAATAAATTGTAAATATATTTGCTTTTAAGTCATGTGTGGTGATGTGCTATTTCTGGCACCCATGTGTACCCCAGAAAAATATGTTCTTGAACCTAATACATTCCTATGGGTGTGGACCCATTTA
>PVIY010033241.1:0-28243 GCA_004026745.1 Myrmecophaga tridactyla | reverse complement strand
ATAAGTGTCCTCTTAATCAATGGAAATAGAGCCATTAGTGCCTTTGCATCTAATCAGATTAGATAACCAATTCCAAAATCCCTAGCACCAACTCAGAAATATCATCCTTAAGATTCTGTTTCTGAAGAACCACTCTCAGTATCAAAATCTGTATTAGTCAAGGTTCTCTGGAGAGAGAGATCCAACAGTAAATACATATACACAAATGTAAATACTAAGAGATTTTGTATAGTATTTGGCTCATCTGAGCATTGGGATTGGCAAGTTTGAGTTCCATAGGGCTGTCCATAATTTTGGAACTCTGATGAAGGTATTGATGATTTCCCCAGAAGAAACAGACTAGATGAAGTGGAGACAGAAAATTCTTCTTTCTTACAACTGAAGTCATCTGTTCTCCCTTGATGGCCATCCTTCAAATGATTGCATGTTGTGTCCTTTGCTCATCACTGAAGGAAGTTTCTCCTTGTTGATGGTATATGTAATGAGCCATGGATGCAATCAAATGAGAAATGATTTAAATCTATGAAACATTCTTACAGTAACAATCAGGCCAGTGCTGGCTGGATCAAACAACTGGAAACCAACAGCTAGCTAAATTGACACATGAAAGGGCATCACAGTTATGTAACACTCCTCTTCTTCAATTTCTTATAATAAACTGTTTCCCACCACTCAAAACTGGATAGTAGTCAGCTATTTACAAGGCAGATCTATAGCTGACTTTGAAGTTGGGAGACTTTGCTTTCATTCTCCTGCATGATCAATTGTTAGGGAATAACAATTCCCTAATTGTTAGCTGATTTTATTTCTCTAGAAATGTTTGGCTCTTTTTGAAAATGCTATTATCCCTTGTAGAAGTCTTTTATGGATATAGAATTTTAAAACCATATAATTCAAATGTAACTCCCCTACGTCACACACTTTTTTCAAAGTTGTATTAATATTTGGGTACCCAAGTCACATTTGTAATGCTTTAAGAAAGTTTTCTATCTAAAACAAAAAAAACACCATGACAAATCCTTATAAAATGAAAATTTTCTTAATATTATTAATAACCATCAAGTAATTTATCTATTTAGAAATTCTGATTTTCATTCACTACAATTTCTTGGAGCAGATCATATTATAATATGCACAACAGCAGCTACAATTTACTAAATGCTTACTATGTGTTAGGGACTATGCTAAATGCCAACTGCCATGTAGGAATTATTTCATGGACACCTTACAGCAATACCATAAGGAAGGTAATTTCACAGATGAGGGAACTAAGACTCAGGGAGGTTAAGTAATTTGACTGAAATTACCCAGTTAGTAAGGAGCAGAGCCAAAACTCCTAGGAGCAATAACATGACTAAGAAGCTGTGGAGTTTTCTGTTTTTGCTTTTGGAGTTGCGGACATTTATGAGAAAGTTGAATTGTCCAGGGCTCACCAGAGGATTTCATAGGCATCCTCTTGTAGCCAGATGTTAGATTATTATGGAGGATAATTGGCATGGTGGTCACCAGTTCCATGTAAAAACCAAAGAAGAATGAAGAAAGTGTTTTTCCTGAGTCTTAAGTTCAGATCAACTAGTTGGAAATTTGCCACAGTGTGTGTGCATTTGTTCAGCATTTTGCTTCTCTCTCTGTATGTTCTTCACTCATTTGATTTCACTTGGATTTTTCATTCCTAAAGGCTAGTTGTTATCTTCATTTAAATTGCTTTATGCACCAGTCAGCACAGTCTCTTGACAATGGTTGCCTAACAGTCTATAGATACACACATTGGCATGTGAGTTTGATTCTCATTTCTGGCTTTTACCAGCTGAGTGTCCTTAGTCATAATGCTTTTCCTCTGTGAGCCCCAATTTTTATATTTGTAAATTGGGGAAAATTGCAATACCCACCTTATAGGTTTACAAGGCAGTGCTGCCCAGTGCCTGATACCCACTAACAGCTATAAAAGGCAATAATTACTACTGCTGCTCTGGCTCCTACCAGTATTTCTGACACTAAAGTTGTTCACTTAAAAGAACTGATTCTAAGGATTCTAAGAATTTATAATGTGGTTTTTAGGGGTTGGAACCTTGGAAACCTGAGGAAAGAATATTGAAAGTCCTTTCTTTTGATGGAGCAAGTGTTTGAACTTCTCAGTAACCATTTTCCAACATCCTTAAATTCTCTTCACATCTGATTTAGAGAAACAGTGAAGCAGAGTTGAAAAAGGTGAGAATGGATGAGAGAATATGGCCACCGTTATTACTTAGAGTTGGATATTGGTTGCAATTGGCCCCATTGGGGTCACTTTCCGTAAACTTAGTTATTGGAACAGAGACATTACTGTGAGTATTCTGTCCCCTGCCATCTGCAACCAGAGGATGTATGCTTTGTTTTAGTCTGGAATGAGGGGAATTTGGACCTAGAATCTGCCTAATGCAGGAGGAAATGTATCTATTAAAAGGGTGAGGGAGACATTGGAAACTAGCTTAGTGTGGGGATACTTGTGTTCTAAATTAGCACAAGCATCTAGGAAAATTAAATTTGACAGAAAAAATTTAGTTTAAATCATGAGATTGAATGTTATTGATAGTTATGAAAAATATACAGAGAATGAGCTATAAATTCCTCCACATGGTCTACTCCCTGCCTACCTTTCCCACCACACTAGTTCCCTGCACATTCCCTGCACCTTCCCTGCTCTCAGTTTCTGCAAGAAACTCTTTCCCACCTTTGGGCTCAGGGTCATTTCACAGCATCTTCTCTCTGCCTGGAACCTTCAGCTCTAATATCTGTGGCTACTCATCCTGCTCATTCCTCAGTCTTAATCTCAATTATTCTTCAAAGAAGCAGGAGTCCCAAATATAAATTAAGTTCCTGTATTTGTACAACATTTGATAAAATAATGAAATAAGGCACAAAAAGATATCCATTGGCTTCTTAAAGAGGGAACCAGGGGTGGAGCTGACTTGAGGCATAACTGAAACCAGGTACATAAAACATTATCTACTGGGTTTTGGTTCTTTTCTGTGACTCTCAGCTCAGTGACTCACTATTTGTTGTCCTCATTCTCCCTACCTGGGGACTGACTTCTACTAATGGCTGGAATGAAAGGAGGCATAGCTGGAGACTGCTTTGTTTCTCTCTCTTGGGTCTTGCTGGACCTGGTTATGGTTTGAAGTGAAGTCTTGTTTTGAGGCCATTCTCCCAAAGTAATGGGGAAAATATTTACAGTAGGTGGGGGGAAGGAGGGAAGGGAAATGTATGGACAGGGAGAAATGGATAGACAAAGGCAAGAAATCTTCACTACAGTCTAATTTTGGTTTTCTTTTGTGGAAGTCAGTTCTTTTTCTTCATAGTTCCTGTCCAACTTGAAACTGTGTGCATTTTGTGTGTTCATTTGGTTAATATTTGTTGAGTGTCTTTCCAGGTTAATAATTATTTTTCTGCAGGATTCATGGCTTTATTCCCAATGCCTGTGGCTGTTACATAGTAGGAGCTTGTTATTACATGTAGAATGAATGAATTAGATATTCAATGCAATCAGAGTATTTGAGGAGGGAGACAGATGTGTGTAGCTATATACTTACACCTAATGATGCTCTGGCCTACTTCTTTGAAAAGTTGGCCCATTTCAATGATTGGTAAGATATGAGTTGAGAACTAGAGTAGGGCAGGGATTGTCATAGTGTGGTGTCCACCAATATCGGAACACTTTGGAAACTTGCTAGAAATAAAATTCTCAGGCCTCACCCCAGACCTTCTGAATCTGAAACTCTGGGGATAGGGCCCAGCAATGTATGTTTAAACAAACCTTCCAGTTGACTGTGGTGCACAGTAAAGTTTGAGAAGCACTGGAGGAGAGGATGGGGGAGAGTGAGAAGTTTATGCTTACAGTCTGTCTTACAAAAATTACAGGCTAGAGTTGCTCCCTTGGTCTTTTGGACCTCCATTTTAAACTAAAGTGTGGCAGTTTGGTATAATGCTTAGGAGCTCTTGAGCCAGGTGTCCATCTGGTTTAGAATTCTGGTTCTTCTGCTTACAGAGTGGCATTGTATAACTCACTCAATCTCTCTATGCTTCCAATTCCTAATCTATAAAATAACCATAAAAAATAAAACCTACCTCATGGAAGTGCTGTGAAGATTAAAAATGATGATGATGCTAATGATAATGACTAACATTTATTAAGCCCTTATTAAGTGTCAGATATTGCACCAAGTTTTTGCCTAATGTTAACTCATTCAGTATATACAATGCTTAGCCCAGTGTCTGGCACATAGCTAACATTTACTGAATGCTTATTGCTATTAGAAATGGAGAGTGAATGGACCCTTTTTATCTGGAGCAGGAAAAGAACTTCCCCAGTCTAGAGGGTCATGATGGGGCTGGTCAGACTTCATATGGCCTGGGAGAAGGTGGGAAAGATTCCCATTCTATACATGCTCATGGGATTTTGCCTTCTAATGGGCCATCCAGATCACATTTTTTTTTGCCTTATCAGTTGCCCTTTGGCATATCCTGATAATAAGCAATGAGTACATGTAAGACTAGTAATGTTTCACTAGTTTGTCTGACCATTATGATGAACTTTTCCAGATGGAATTACCTGAAGGTGTTCTCTACACAGGCTCCTCCTAAGCTCTGTATTTTTGAGTTTTAGCATATTAGGTTTATATATATATATAAATACAAAGATCCTACTGAGATTCTTTTATAACCTCAGCTGACCTTTCCCTATTCAGTGCTCATGATTATGTTTACCCAGAAGTGGGTCTGACTCATTCATGGGTTTTGATCACTAGAGCTTTGGTCAATGGGGATTTGGCCTAATTAGTGAATGTTGTTGGCCTGTGTGGACATCAGGAAGCCTTAGACACTGTGAAATACAACCTGACTAGATCAGAGACTGGTGAGGTTCCTGTTGTGATATGTGGCCACTGTTTTATGATATAAGCAGTCATTTAGTGTTTACTGCATGCAAAACACAGAACCTCCATTCTTGGGAATGCTAAGAGAGTAATAACTTGTCACTGGAATTTGCATACTTGAAACAACCTGATGTCAGTGATGCTGCAGTACAGGAGAAAGTGCATTTTTATTTGAAGTAGGTTAAACACCTTGGGCCTGAGGGGAAGTTGGCATGGGATAGAGTTGCAGTGACACAGAAGGGACACTCTGAGAACTCCTGGGCACAGTTTCCAGTTGATGCTCACCTGAGGTTAACTACCACCAGTGGCAAAAATGTGGTGTGGGTGAAAATTTTTTCACTGAAGATCAAGTCTCCGGTTCAGGACTTTTCTGACTTTCTCTTTCTAATGGCTCCTTGTCTTTCTACTGTAATTAATTTGGTACATAGTCACTTCTTCTAAACACTATGGTTTGCCACAGTAAAAAGTCCTTGATTATAAGTGACAACCCAACAAGCTTAAGAAAAAATAAAAGAGGTGAATGTCGCACTCAACTTGGAAGGATGATGGTGTAGACCACAAAATTAAAGAAGGCACTTCAGAACACAGGGACTTTGAGAATCAAAACACATATCATCAGGGTATGCTCTCTTCTCATTTCACATTTCTGCCTGTTTCTGATTGTTTTCATTCTGCTCTCATCTTGAGGTGTCATATCTTAGTTATCCTAATTTAAAGAGTTTTGCTCCTTTTTCCTAAGGCTCATTTATCATTCCCAGAGAAGGACCATTTGACCCTGCTGGGTCCTGGGCCTACCACTAACTCATCACATGTCCAGGGGAATAGACCGGGCTGAAGTTCAGCCAGTATGTACCACTATGGTCATACTGGTTATTTAGGCAGGCACCCATCATGACTACAGGCACTCTTGTGGTGCTGGTTATAAAATATTTTGAGTAGTGTTCCTGGAAGTAGGGCATCCTGATTGGCCAGGTCTGGGTCATGTGTCAATCTCTATGAGCCCGGGTAAGGGTAAGGGTGGGTCCAGGGATGCATATAACAGGATTTATTACAAAAGTAAGAGATGGCAGTGGGGGAGTAGAAAATGTGCTAGAGAGCTGAAAACAATTGCCTTCATATTATGTCTTAATTACTGAATAGCTGAATTCAATGTAAAACTGTCCCTAGTTACACAGCTTATAACTAAGCATCCCAGCTAGACTGTCTGTTGGTGCTTGAAAAGCTAAGTTCTTGCCTTTTCCTCCCCCATCCAAGTCCTTTCTTAACTGATGTCAAGCTTATCTTCTGGACTCACTGATTAAAAACTCCTATCTTCATCAGTCGGGGGGGGGCATCAAACTCCCTGTGGCATCACTGATGGAATTTTTCTCCTCACAGTGGATATTTAGCCCACTATTTCCTTCCACAGAGCTCTGTTAATCTTCATTACCCCATCTCACCTCCCCCAGTCCTTTTGCCTATCCATGATTTTGCCCACTTCTTGCCTTGCCCTGTTCTTTTTCCTTACTCTTAGCCTTAATGGTTTTCCATATTGCACTGTCCCTAAGAGAAGAAATTTACTCGTGGTACTTATTTAACAGATGAAGAAATGAAGGTTCAGAGAATTCAAGGTGATTTGTTGCAGATCACACAGCCAGTAGCTGGTCGATTTGCAATTTTCAGTGAGAACTTTCTAACTCCAAAGTTCAGATGCTTTCCTCTTTCTCTTGTTCTCTTATTGTGTTTGCTCACACATGTAAACATTACTGCTATCTTCCTAATAAATAGGGAGGATATTTTCATGACAGATGTTTTAGGGAAAATGTTGAAGAGTTGAATCTTGAGTCTGGAAGAAATTTTAGGCTTTTGTTAGAGAGTAGGGGAAGAAAGACCATTCTAATAAAGAACATCCACCTGAATAATGCAACTGAGTTGGAAGTGGCTTGTGTCTAGCCCACAATCACCTCCAACAGCCTCTGCTCTGCTCCAGGGGCTTTTCTAAGGACTTTATATGGGTCATCTTGTTTAATTCTTATGGTACCACTGTAAACTATGTAAAATTTTTATCTCCCTTTTACTGCTGAGGAAACAGAGGCATAAAGGTTAATTAACTTGCCCAAATCCCACAGTTAGTAAGAAGCAAAATTTCCACCCAAACGTGAATCTGTCTGTTCCCAAATGCCACTCCCTTTACCACCACTTTTTGTTGCTGGAGGGTGTTGTATCATTTAATAAGAAGTCAAACAAGCAGCCCCAGAAATCTGTCCAGAAAACAGACGCTAGTTTTAAATTTGGTTTTGTTTGCTAGGTATTTTTGTTTCAAAATGGTGTTTCCTTACGAGGTTTGAACATTAATAACTAATTCACAAATGCTGTACTGTTTCCTATTAAAAGATTGAAATAATACAGAATCATAGTCAAATGGAATTCTCCTCTACCATTTTGTCCCCTCCTCTTGTGTAGATTACTTTGTATTTAAATTTATCTTTCAGGGTGCTGCAGTGAGAACACTAACTCTGCCCCAACTAGTTGTAGGTAAGATCCAGGGGATATATTTATTATCTCTGTATTTGATTTCTTTATCAGTACACTGGAGCTTCTCTCTCACTTCCTTTCCAGGCTTAATGTTCTCTGAATTTAATTTCCTTCTTAACACATTGACTCCAGAATCCTTCAGGCAATAAATTATGTTCTAAAATAATGAGACTTTTCCTTCTATTTCATCTGCTGCTTCTCCTTTTCACAGTGAACCTTGATGGGATGCGGCAGCAAAACAGTTGGTTTAAAAATGACCTCCATTCCCCTATCCTATATTATCAATAGCCCCTTCCAACATGAAAGTTAGAATGGGCATAGTACAAATATCCCTGAAGAGTGAGATAGGAAGATCAAAGGTGATGATGGAGTTATACAGAGAAGGTTGTGTTTAACAAATGAGTGAGTATGAGCACTGAATGATTATATTGATGTTTCTTTCAGCCTCCAGTACCTTAAAGCACCTAGAAATAAAAACCTAAAATTCTGGAATTGTAACCCATACAAAACTCTGAGATCTGCTCTACAATAACTGTTGCGATGTACTTTGAACTTTATTGCATATATATATATATATATATATGTTATTTAAAGAGAAGGAGGAGTATAATACAGAAGATATGACTTAACAAATGAGTATGACTGCTGAATCATTATATTGATATTTCTGATGGTCTCCAGTGTCTTGGAGCAGCTAGAAGAAACAACAAAAAATAGTGAAACTATAATTCCTACCAAACTTTAAAATCTGTTCTATAACTACTTGTTAAAATGTACTTGGATATTTATTGCTTTTTTGAATGTATGTTGTATTTCATGATAAAAAAAAAGACTATGACAGGCTTTTCATGAAGATGGTGTTGAAAGCAAAGAAGGAAGCCTTTATCCCTCTGTCATGGTCAGGTTCATGTGTCAACTTGGCCAAGTGGTGGTACCTGTTTGTCTGGTTGGGCAAGTGCTGGCCTGTCTGCTGCTATGAGGACATCTCATGATCATGTTAGCTGCATCCACAGCTCATTCCATTTGTAATCAGTCAAAGGGGAGTGTCTTCTGCAATGAGTGATGCTTAATCTAATCACTGGAAGCCTTTTAAGGAAGATTTAGAAGAGACAGTTTTCTTCCTGCTTCAGCTGGTGACCCTCTCCTGTGGAGTTCATCCAGACCCTCCAGAATCATTGGCTTCACAACCTACCCTACGAATTTTGGGATCTGCAGTCCCATGTCACATGAGACAGTTTTATAAATTTTATATTTGCAAGTGCTCCCTGTTGATTCTGTTTCTCTAGAGAACCCTAACTAATACATCTTGGTACCAGGAGTGGTTCTTAAGAAACAGAATCTTAAAAATGGGTTTTTGTGAATGGTTTTCTACATGGACTGGACTCAAAGGCACTAAGAACTCTGATTCCTATAATCAGAATGACACTCCCAACCCATGGAGTGAGCTGGAAAAAGAGATAGTCAAAATATCACCGTTTGATTATCCTAATGCTTTGCTTGTATGAAGCTAGGCTCTGGGGGATAAAGTTCTTAACACCTTTACAGAGTTTTATGGAAATAAGAGGTGTGGAGATGTTGGCTGGATGTTGTTAGATACACTGGCTACATTAAGGAGTGCAAGGGATGGGCTGAAGTCTTCAAACAAGAAGCTTAAGTGAAATCTGACAGATGTAGATGTTTCTATGAGTATCCTGTAGGTAAATATTATTTCCTATAGCCATAGACTTGAGATCTCTGGAAATCAGACTCAGAATCTTATTGTTAGAGTAGCAACTTTACAACATAAACTGAAATCTCAATGTTGCATGGTGTCTGCCATTAAAGTGAGGGCATTGAATGGAAAGGAGTGGAACCTTGAAAAATGGGATGGTGACGTATGGATTGATAATGATGTCAGGGGTGAGGTTGAAAACCTAGGTCATGCAGAGTCTTCTCTAGATAACCATGTAATAGTCTGCCCTAAGGACATAACCACCCCACCTCCAGCCTGCCTTGAGGAGTTGGCCACCCAACCTCCTTCTGAAGAGATTAGCCCTAGAGTGATTAATCCTGTTTCACCAGATGAAACTGTAAATGAAGGCCCTAAAGCAAATGGCTTGGAAGATATTTCTCATTTTTTTCATGACCCACCCCCACCAGCCCTCATTTCTTCCAGTCCTCTAACTAGACTAAAGTCCCAACAGGACCATAAAGGTGAGGTTCAAAGTATCACACATGAGGAGGTACATTATACTCCAAAACAGCTGTGTTGAATTTTCCAATTTATATAGACAGAAATCAGAGGAATATATGTGACAATGGATTTTAAGGGTGTGGGATAATGGTGGGAGGAATATAAGGCTGAATCAGGCTGAATTTATTGATATGGACCCACTAAGCAGAGATTCTGCACTCAATGTTATAGCTCAAGGGGTTAGGAAAGGTATTAACAGTTTGTTTGGGTGGTTGGTTGAAACATGAATCAACAGGTGGTTAACAATGCCTACGGTTGAAATGCCAGATCTTCCCTGGTATAATGTAGATGAAGGGATCCAAAGGCATAGAGATATTGGAATGTAAGAGTGGATTTATCATGCAAAGCCTGCTCTCACAACCCAGGAATGTCCAGAAAATGCACCTTTTACCAGAACAGAGAGTAATAAATTTGTGAGACTAGCACCATCATCCCTGAAGAGCTCTGTGGTTGCACTTCTCTGTAGGACAGACATTACTGTAGGAACTGCTGTCACTGAGCTGGAATCCTTAAACACAATGGGGATGATGGGATCCCGAGTTGACAGAAGCCAGGTGGCAGCACATAATCACCAAAGATAGGGTAGACATGACTATTAAAATAGACAGCAAACTCAAAGCAGCATAAAAATTATATGACATGCAGAGATTTGTGGCATTGGCTAGTAAATCATGGGGTACCTAGAAATACAATAGAAGGGCAATCTACTAAATTCTTGTTTGAGCTGTATAAACAAAAGAGTTCTAGGTCAAGTGAACAGAAGTCTAACCTGAATTACAAAAACACAGAGTCATGGCCCCTTAATCAATTTCCAGACTTGAAACAGTTTACAGACACAGAGCCCCTCAAATGAAGGGGAGACCAGGGGAGAACCCTGTTACACTGCCACAAATTTATACTGTTAATCTTCCTCCAAGCTTTCCCCAAGGAGACCGATGGCCTTTTACCAGGGTAACTGTGCATTGGGGAAAAGAAAATGATCAGATATTTCAGGGATTATTAGGCACTGGTTCAGAAATGACACTAATTCTAGGGGACCAAAAATGTGAGTCTGGTCCATCAGTCAGAATGGGGGCTTATGGAAGACAGGTGATCAATGGAGTTTTAGCTCAGGTCCATCTCACAGTGAGTCCAGTGGGCCCCTGGACCCATTCTGTAGTTATTTCCCCAGTTCCAGAATATATAACTGGTATAGACATACTGAGCAACCGGCAGAATCCCCACATTGGCTCTCTAACTTGTGCAGTGAGGGCTATTATGGTGGGAAAGGACAAGTGGAAGTCACTAGAATTGCCCCTACTGAGCAAAATAGTAAAGCAGAAACAATACCGGATTCCTGAAGGTATTGCAGAGGTTAGCGCCACTCTTAAGAACTTGAAAGATGCAGGGGTGGTGATTCCCACCATATCCCCATTCAACTCTCCTATTTGGCCTGTGCAGAAAACAGATGGTTCTTAGAGGATAACAGTGGATTATCATAAGCTCATCAAAGTGGTAACTCCAATTGCAGCTGCTGTTCCAGATGTGGCATCATTGATTGAGCAAATCAATATATCCCCTGGTACCTGGTATGCAGCTATTGAGCTGGCAAATGCTTTTTTTCTCAACAGCTGTTAGTAAGGACCACCAGAAGCAGTTTTCTTTTAGCTGGCAAGGTCAGCAATATACTTTCACAGTCCTACCTCAGAGGTATATCAACTCTCCAGCCCTAAGTCATAATCTTGTCCGCAGGGAACTTGATCATTTCTCCCTCCCACAAGACTTCACACTGGTCCATTCTATTGATGATATCATGATGATTGGACCTAATGAGCAAGAAGTAGCACCTACTCTAGACTTACTGGTAAGGCATTTGTGTGTCAGAGGATGGGAGATAAATCCAACAAAAATACAAAGCCTTCCACCTCAGTGAAATTTCTCAATGTCCAGTGGTGTGGGGCATGTCAAGATATCCCTTCTAAGGTGAAGGATAAGTTGCTGCATCTGGCCTCTCCCACAACCAAAAAAGAGACACAATGTCTACTTGGTCTCTTTGGATTTTGGCAACACATAATCCTCATTTGGGTGTGCTATTCTGACCCATTTGTCGAGTGACCATAACAGATTTTGAGTGGGGACCTGAAGAAGAAGAGGCTCTGCGACAGGTCCAGGCTGCTGTACAAGTTGCTCTGCCACTTGGGCCATATGATCCAGCAGATCTAATGGTGCTGGAAGTGTCAGTGGCAAATAGAGATGCTGTCTGGAGCTTTTGGCAGGCCCCTATAGGAGAATCACAACACAGACCCTTTGGATTTTGGAGCAAAGCCTTATCATCTACTGCAGTTAACTACTCTCCTTTTGAGAAACAACTTTTGGCCTGCTACTGGGCCTTAGTAGAGACTGAACGGTTAACCATGGATCACCAAGTTACCATGAGACCTGAGTTACTTTTCATGAGCTGGTTGTTGTCTGACCCACCAAGCCATAAAGTTGGACATGCACAGCAGCACTCTTGTAAAATGGAAATGGTATATACAAGATAGGGCCAGAGCAGGTCCAAAGGTACAAGTAAGTTACATGAAAAAGTGGCCCAAATGTCCATGGTCTCCGCTCCTGCACGTTACCTTCTCTTTCCCAAACCAGAGCTATGGCCTCTTGGGGAGTTCCTTACACTGAATTGACTGAGGAAGAGAAAAGTCGGGCCTGGTTTACAGATGTTTCAGCATGATATGCAGGTACCACCTGAAAGTGGACAGTTGCAGCACTACAACCCCTTTCTGGGGTGTCCTTGAAGGACATTGGTGATGGGAAATCCTCCCAGTGGGCAGAACTTCGAGCAGTGCACCTGGTTGTTCATTTTGCTTGAAAGGAAAACTGGCCAGAGGTCCGTTTGTATACTGACTCATGGGGCTGTTGCTAATGGTTTGGCTGGATGGTCAGGGACTTGGAAAGACCATAAATGGAAAATTGGTGGCAAAGAGGTCTGGGGAAGAAGTATGTGGATAGATCATTCTGAGTGGGCTAAAAACATGAACTTATTTGTTTCCCATTTGAATGTGCACCAGAGGGTGACTTCAGCAGAGAAAAGTTTTAGTAATCAAGTGGATAAGTTGACCTGTTCTGTGGATACCAGTCAGCCTCTTTCTCCAGCAACTCCAGTCATTGCCTAACGGGCTCATGAACAAAATGATCATGGTGGTAGGGATGGAGATTATGCATGGGCTCAGCAACATGGACTTCCACTCACCAAGGCTGACTGGGCTACAGTCACTGCTGAGTGCCCAGTTTGCTAGTAGCAGAGACCTACACTCAGCCCCCAATATGGCACCATTCCCCGAGGTGATCAGCCAGCTACATGGTGGCAGGCTGATTACATTGGACATCTCCCTTCATGGAAGGGGCAGCGATTTGTTCTAACTGGAATAGACACATACTCTGGATATGGGCTTGCTTTCCCTGCATGCAATGCTTCTACCAAAAGTACCATTGATGGGCTTACAGAATGCCTTATCCATCGTCATGGTATTCCACATAGCATTGCTTCTGATCACAGCAAATGAAGTGCAGGAATGGGCACATGCTCATGGAATTCTCTGGTCTTACCATGTTCCCCATCATCCAGTA
Organism: Myrmecophaga tridactyla; assembly: GCA_004026745.1. NCBI lineage: Eukaryota > Metazoa > Chordata > Mammalia > Pilosa > Myrmecophagidae > Myrmecophaga > Myrmecophaga tridactyla. Next base: position 14,983 of record PVIY010033241.1, on the reverse strand, counting down.
GGCACTGAATTGATAGAATGGTGGAATGGCCTTTTGAAAACTCAATTACAGTGCCAACTAGGTGACAATACCTTGAAACGCTGGGGTAATGTTCTCGAGGAAGCTGTATATGCTCTGAATCAGCATCTGCTGTATGGTGCTGTTTCTCCCATAGCCAGAATCCATGGGTTCAGGAACCAAGGGGTGGAAATGAGAGTGGCACCACTTACTATTACCCCTAGTGATCCACTAGGAAAATTTTTACTTCCTGTCCCTGTGACTTTGAGCTCTACTGGTCTACAGGCTTTAGTTCCAAAAGGGAGAGTGCTTTCACCAGGAGAAACAACGATTCCATCAAAGTGGAATCTAAGACTGTCAGCTGGTCACTTTGGGCTACTCATGCCCCTGGATCAACAAGCCAGGAAGGGGATTACATTATTGGTTGGGGTGATTGACCCAGACTATCAGGGGGAAGTAGGACTGCAACTAAACAGTGGAGTTAAAGAAGAGTTTTCTTGGAATATAAGAGATTCCTTAGGGTGCCTTTTAGTACTATCATGCCCTGTGATTAAAATCAATGGGTAACTGCAACAGCCCAATCCAGACAGGACTACCAATGGCTCTGAAACTTTAGGAATGTAGGTTTGGGTCACCCCACCAGGCAAAGAACCATGGCCAGCTGAAGTGCTTGCTGAGGGTGAAGGGAACATGGATTGGGTAGTAGAAGAAGGTAGTGATAAATATGAACTATGACCACATGATCAGTTTCAGAAGTGAAGACTGTAATGCTGTTTTCTTCATGTTATACTATTTAAGTTGTAAGATATCAAGTTTAAGAATGAATATTATGCAAGAACTTGTACCCTATTCTGGAGAGATTTAATGTGTTTCCAGTTATATGCAGGACAGCTGAGTATTGTTAGGTTAAAGAAAAAATGTTGGTTTTATTGTTTTTTTATTTAGAAATTGTGTATGGTTTAAGGTGATATGCGTAGCTGCCAAGTAAACAAGGTGTGGATTGTCTTGGTCAGGTTCATGTGTCAACTTGGCCAAGTGGTGTGCTGTTTGTCTGGTTGGGCAAGTGCTGGCCTGTCTCTTGCAATGAGGACATTTCATAGAATTAAATTATAATCATGTCAGCTGCATCCACTGATGATTCCATTTGTAATCAGCCAAAGGTAGTGTCTTCTGCAATGAGTAATGCTTAGTCTAATCACTGGAAGCCTTTTAAGGAGGATTCAGAAGAGGCAAGCTCTCTTTCAACTTCGGCTGGTGAGCCTCTCCTGTGAAGTTCATGCAGACCCTCCATTGGAATCGTCAGCTTCACAGCCTGCCCTGCACATTTTGGACTCTACATTTCCATGGTTATGTGAGATTCTTCTATAAATTTTACATTTGAGATTGTTTCCTGTTGGTTCTGTTTCTCTAGACAATCATAACTAATACAAACACCTGGGTCAATACGTAAGATTTCACAAGGGTTCCAGGAACTAAAGTAACTTTCCAGAAACCTATAACCTTCAGATGGGTCCCTGATACAGATACATCCTGAAACCTAGCCCAGACTCTCTGGAACATCACATAGTTCCATCTCCCTACCCCATATTAGTGACAGACCCTCCCAATATCAAAAATTTAGAATTGTCATAGACCAAACAATCCGAATGAAAGGTATTGAAAGATCGAAGGTGAGGGTGGAATTATACATGGAACATAATACTTAGCAAATGAATGTGAATCCTGACTCATTATACTTATATCTCTTTTAGTTTCCAGTATTTTAGAGCAGCTAGAAGTAAAAACCTAAAATTGTGAAGATGTGACCCATGTCAATGTCTGAAATATGTTGTACAACTAATTGTTGTGCTGTGTTTTGAAATTTATAGCTTTTTTGTACATATGTTATTTTTCCCCCAAAAAAGAAGGAAAAAAGTCGATTGTGATGATAAAAAAATATTTAAGCCCCCTATCCTTCTACATTCTGGAGCAGCTAGAAGGAAGAATATGAGAGGATTATATGGTAGCCCATGACAAACTCTGGGGTTTGTTCGGTAATCACTCATTGAAGAGTACTTTGAAAACTATTGCTTTTTCATTTCTTTGCTTAGTATATATGTTATACTATACAGTAAAAAAGTTAAAAAAACAACAACAACAAATGACAAATTATGGGAATGAAAGGCACAGTAGGTAAGACAATAGAAAAAAATAAAAACATAATGGAGCCAAACAACAGCAGATTGTAAGTAAGCAGAGATCTTGAATAACATGTTAAATGAACTAGACTTAAAAGACTCTTATAGAATATTGTAACCAATAGCAGCAGGATATACATTCTTTTCAAGTGCTCATGAATTATTCTTCAGAATAGACCACAATGTTGAGTCACAAATTAGTTGTCAATAAATTTTAAAAGATGGATATTATTCAAATCACTTTCTCATATCATAATGAAATGAAGCTTGAAATCATTAATAAACAGAGTGTTGGAAAATTCACAAGTATATGGTTGCCAAACAGCATACCCTTAAACAACCAGCGGGTCAAAGAAGAAATTAGGAGAAATGAGAAAATATCTTGAGGTAAATGAAAACCAGAACACAACATACAAATTCATCAGATGCAGCAAAGTCTGTGCTCTGAGGGAAATTTATTGCCCTAAACACCTATATTATAAAAGAAGAAAAGGCAAAAATCAAGGACTTTACTGCACACCTGGGAGAATTAGAAAAACAACAGTAAACTAACCACAAATCAAACAGAGGGAAAGAAATAACAAAAATTAGAGCAGACATAAATGAAATTGGGGAAATAAAAATAATAATGTATCAACTTGCAAGTTTGCATCAATAATGCAAAAGTTGGCTCTTTGAGAGAATCAATACAATCTGTGGACCATTAGCTAGACTGACAAAGAGAAAAAAGAGAGGAGATGTAAGTAAATAAAATCAGAAATGGGAGGGACATTAGTACTGACTGATAATGAGAGGATACTATGAGTAATTGCATGCAAACAAGCTAGATGACTTTGACTAAATGAACAACTTCCTAGAAACACATTGACAACTTATACTGACTCAAGAAGAAATATAAAACCTTACTAAACCAATCACAAGTAAAGAGATTGAATCAGTCATCAAAAATCTCCCAAGAAGGAAATGTCCAGAAACAGATGGGTTCACAGATGAAGTCTACCAGAAAGAGTTAGTGTCAATTCTCCTCAAACTCTACCAAAAAAAATTGAAGAGGAGGGAAAGTTTTCTAGCTTTTTCCATGAAGTCAACATCACCATAATATCAAAGCCAGAAAATACTATAGTGAAAGAAAGTTACAGATCAATTTATGAACTCAATATAGATGCAAAGATTCTCAACATAATACCTGTAAATTGAATCCATCAGCACAATAAAAATTATACACCTTGACCAAGTAGATTTTTTCCAGGTATACAAAGGTAGTTCAACACAAGAAAATCAATTAATATAATACACCATGCCAACAAATTGAAAGAGAAAAACCACATGATCATCCTGATGCAGAAAAGGCATTTGACAAAATTTAAAATCCTTTTTTGATAAAAACACTTCAGAGTATAGGAATAGAAGGAAACATCCTCAACAGGATACAGGGAATATATGAAAAACTAACAGCTAATATCATACTCAATGGGGAAAGACTGAAAGTTTTCCCTCTAAGATCTGGAACAAGACAAGGATGCCCACTGTCATTAGAGTTTTCAACACTGTGCTGGAAGTTCTATCTATAGATATTAGGTAAGAAAAAGAAATAAAATTCATCTGAATTGGAAAAGAAGAGGCAAAACTTTCACTGTTTGCAGATGAATGAACTCGTATGTAGAAAGTCCTGAAAAACTAGAACAACATTATTGGAATTAATGAACAGGTTCAGCAAAGTGGCAAGATACAAGATCAACATGCAAAAGTCAGTAGCATTTCTATATGGTAGTGATTAGCAAACTGAGGAAGAAATCAAGAAAAAAATTCCATTTCCAGTAGTAACCAAAAGAGTCCAATAACTAGGAGTAATTTTAAGAAAATATATACTGGACCGATACAAAGAAAATTATAAAACATTGCTAAAAGAAATCAGGACCTAAAAAATGGAAGGGCATACTATTTCATGAATTGGAAGACTAAATATAGTTAGGATGTCAATTCTATCTAAAATAATTTATAGTATCAGCACAATATGAATCAAAATCCCAACAACTTACTTTGCAGAAATAGAAAAACCAATAATCAAATTTATTTGGAAGGGCAGTGTGCCATGAATAGCTAAAAATATCTTGAGAGAGAAAATCAAGTGGGTGGTCTCACACTACCAGACTTTAAGCATATTACAAAGCTATGGTGGGCAAAACAACATGGTACTGGTATAAATATAGATATGCTGACCAATAGAATTGAATTGACCATTCCAAAATAGACCCTCTCATCTCTGGACAATTGTTGTTGTTGTTGCTTTATGTATCCAAACCACATGCAATTTTTATTTTGAAAGTTCATGTGTAAATCTTCAACAAATTTTTCCATTGGTTAGACATTAGGTAAAATGAAGGCAAGTGGATATGCACTGACAATAAATGCCTTATCAAATGGGAAACTGCTAACCTGCCATGCCCAGCCAATTTGAAGGATATCATTCAAATGCAGAAAAATAAAAAGTAGTTTTATTTTATTTATGGGTTTTTAAAATATGGGTTGCTTAACCTATATTTTGAATTAAGTAACAGCAGAGGCTATTTGAAGAATAGCATGGCACAAGTTTCCCTACAGTGGTTTTAAAATTCTTATAAACAAAGGATGAGTTCACTACATTAGATATTTGAAATACAACTTTATTCTGATTCTAAATGAAAAGTAATGGGAATGACAATTACAAACAAGACTTCACCCATGAATATTTGTGATGTGACTGCAGCAGTCTTATATATGAAACTCAAAAAGAAAACAATTATGTTCCAAAATAGCTAAATATGCAGGTCAAAAAAATGAAGGTTTTTTTTTAACTTCTGCATTCATTCCAAAGCCCATTCATTTCCTTCAGCATCTCAAAGATTAAGCACATATTCTGCTTAGCTATATAATAACATCACAGGACATTTGCCTATAAAACTTGACTTCTGACACTTGGCTCGGGCTTCATTTTTCTCACAGGTCATCATACTCATCTGGCAGAGCAGTTTTCAGAGCAACCTCTAATTCATGTTCATACTGTGCTGCCAAAGCTGGGTCCATGACAACCTTTGGTAGGGCAACAGCAGACATGGCATCAAGCTCCAAATTATGGTCACCAATCTTTTTTCCAGCAAGCCAAAGGAAGGGCTTCTCAAAGTTTTAGTTACTTTTGGCAGAAATGTCATAGTACTGAAGATTCTTCTTTTAGTGGAAGACAATGGATTTTGCTTAACTTTCCTGTCCTTAGTATCCACTTTTTTACCACACAGCACTATGGGGATATTTTCACATACTTGCACCAGATCTCTATGTCAGTTAGGCACACTCTTCTAAGTAACTCTTAATGTTACATCACACATTATAAATGTACACTGGGCATGGATGTAATAACCATCTCTCAGTCCATCGAATTTCTCCTGACTGGTGGTATGCCATATGTTGAATTTAATAGGTCCTTTTTTGGTATGGAATGCAAGGGGATTGACCTCAGTGCCCAAGCTGGCTACATACTTCTCAAATTCACCAGTCAAATGCCTTTTTGTGAATGTATTTTTTCCTGTACTGCCATCACAAACCAATACAAGTTTAAACTGAACTTGAGGTTCTCCTTGGGTGGCCATCACAAAGGTTATTGCAGAAACCTTCCATCCCTTGTCTGACTAAGCTGGATGATTGATTTTTTGACAAGGCAGTGAGATCCACGCAACTGGGACAGAACAGCCTCTTTCCAAATGGTGCTTGGAGAACTGGATATTCATATACAAAAGAATCAAAGAGGACCCTTATCTTACATTGTATACAAAAATTAACTCACAATGGATCAAAGGCATAAACATTAGAGCTAAGACCATAAAAGCCTTGGAAGAAAATGTAAATAATACACTGTAATAGAAGACAGTTTCCTAGGCCTTACACCCAAAGCTGAAGCAATGAAAGAATAAAGAGGTAGATGGGATCTCCTTAAAATTGAATACCTTTTTGTGCCTCAAAGGACTTTGTCAAGAAATTTAAAAGGCAGCCTACTCAGTGGGAGACAATATTCAGAAACCACCTATCTGATGCAGGTTTAATATACAGAATATATAAAGAGATCTTTCCATTCAACAATGAAAAGACAAACAACTCAATCTAAAAATGATCCAAAGACATAGACAATTTTCCAAAGTAAATACCAATGGCTCAAAAGCATAATAAAAGATGAACTTCACAAGCTATCAGTTAAAATCACAACTTACTAGAAGGGACATTATTTAAAAACCCAGAAAACTACAAATGCTGTAGAGGATTTGGTGAAATGCGTATACTTATTTACATTTAGTGGGAATGTAGAATGGTACAACTGCTCTGGAAAGCAATTTAGCAGTTCCTCAGAAAGCTAAGTATAGAATTGCCATATGATCCAGCAATCCCATTACTAAGTATGTACTCAGAAGAACTGAAAGCAAGGACACAAACAGATATTTGCACACTGATGTTTATAGCGGCATTATTCATGATTGCTAATAGATGGGAATAGCCCAAATGTCCATCAACGGACAAATGGATAAACAATTTGTGGTATATACAAATAATGGAAAACAATGCAGCTGTAAGACAGAAATAAGTCATGATGCATGCAACAATCTGATTGAACCTTGAGGACATCATGTTGAGCAAAAGAAGCCAGAAATAAAAGGACAAATACTGTTTGGTCTCACTAATATGAACTATGTATAATGAGCAAACTGTGAGAGTTAAATTAGAAAACACAGGTTACCAGGAGGTAGAAAGAGGACAGAAATTGGGCAATTGATACTTAAGGAGTAAATAAATTCAATAAGGTTAATTGAATGCTGTGTTACTAAGAAAGCTGAGTGTGAGTATGGCTGCAAAAGGAAGGTTAGAGACATGTATGTCACCGGAAGTTAAGTTAGAGGATAAAAACTGGGTCTGTATAACTTAGTGAAATCTAGAGAGGACAATGATAGTGGTTAATTTAAAAGATATAAGAAAGATTTTACAAATATATGTCGCTATTACAAGGTGTTAGAAAATGGGCTGGTAATAAGGAAAATACAATTGATGCAAATGAAGGACTATAGTTAACAGCAACGCTGTGATAGTCCTTCATTAATTGTAACAATGGCAGTATACTAAAACTAAATGTTAATAAGAGGGGGATAAGGAGAGAGTTATGGGATTTTTTTCTTCTTTCTTTTCAGAAGAAATCAGAATGTTCTCCTATCGATTGTGGTAGTGAATGCATAACTATATGATCATTACAGGAGCCATTCATTGCACACCTAGGATGGATTGTATGGTGTGTGAATAAAACTGCTAATAGAGAATTAGAATTGTGCAGCCCCTTTAGAGGGCAGTGTGGCTACTATATTATCTAGCAATCCTGTTATTAGGTATACATTCAGAACTGAAAGCAGGGACACGAATAGACATCTGCATAGCAATGTATGTTGTGACATTATTCACAATTGCCAATAGATGGAGGCAGCCAAACTGTTTAGTGCATGGTGAGCAGAAGGATGAACTGTGGTGTGTACATACAATGGAATACTGTACAGCTGTAGAAAAGAATGAAGTCATGAGGCATGCGACAATGTGTTGAACCTTAGGGACATTATGTTGATCAAATTTAGCCAGAAATGAAAGGATAGCTATTGTGTGGTCTCACTAATATTAACTAAGTGTAATTAGCACTCTCAAGCTAAACTCAAAAGCATAGGTTATCAGTAGCTAGAAAGAGGGAAGAAATTGGGCAATCAATGTTTAAGGAGTGCAGAATATTCAATAAGGTTGATGTAAAGGTTCAGAAATGGATAGCACAATACTGTGTGAGAGTAGCACAATACTATAAGCATAATTAACAAAGCTCAATATGAGTATGTTTGAAAGAGGAAGGCTAGTAGTCATGTATACCACCAGAAGGAAAGCTAGAGGATGAAAATTGGGTCTGCATAACTTAGAGAAATGTACAGTGGACAATGATAGTGGTTTATTGTATAAATATAAGAAAGTTTTTACATGAATTAGAAAAAATATGCATCATTATGACAAAGTGTTAATAACAGGGTAGTATATGGAAAAATACAATTAATATAAACCAAGGTCTACAGAGTTAAGAGTATTATAATAATCTTACATTAACTGTAACCAAACCCTATACCAAATCTAAATGCCAATGATGGGGGATATAAGGGGCATGAGACTCTTTTTTGGAAGAAATGAGAATGTTCTCATATTAATGATATTGGTGAATGCATAATTATGTGATTATATCAAAAGCCATTCATTGCACACTTAGGATGGATTGTATGGTACGTGAAGAAAACTGTTAAAAAATCATAATAATGGGGGGAAGAGGTATGGGATGTGTTTGAGTCATCTTTTCATTTATTTTTAATTTTTTAAGTATTGAAAATGTCCTAAAATTGATTATAGTGATGAATACACAACTGTATGATGATACTGTGATCCAATAACTGTATTCTTTGGATTATATAGTGTGTGAATATATCTCAATAAAATTGAAGTTATAAAATTTTAAAAAATGGGAGTGGAAGTTCAGATTCCCCACATTGTCTCCATTGACACTGCTGGGGTAATTGAAAGGAGGCTTGTTTCCAACAGGCGGGGCTGAAAGTCCTGGCACCCTCCTGGTCTTCTGTGACATCACCCCATCAGGGGAACTGGATGTCTCATTGCAGCCCAGATAGGGTAGATGTTTTGCTTCTCTACTCAATCTTTTTCAGAAAGGTTTGAGGTAGGGTCACACATTTTGTTTTCTCTTTGGTATTTTTGTCCAAATATAGGAGTTTTGTCCAAAAGTATCCTGTATTGCTAGGGTATCTCTCTTTTGTCTGTGCTTATTGGTGTTAGTGGATTGCTAGTTTCGCCAGGGCCCAGTCTGGGATATATGAGGCAAAAGGATAACCCTGGGAATTCACAACGGTGTCTTTACACAGGACCTGAGATTCTAGCTGGTGTTCCTTCTTCTTTTCATTTTCCAGAAACTTCTTGTCTTTGTTTTATGTAAAAAGCCTTGGGATTTCACTTGAACTTTGCAGCAATAATGAAGAAATGTACTTCTAGCCTGTCTTTCAGGAGAGGGAAAGCATTAAATAATTTTTTCATTTTATAATAATTGCAGATTTACAGAAAATTTATACTTCCATAACTCAGCCCATATCAAGGACTAGGATATAGTAGGAACAGAGGGGATCTGATGGTATTTCAAGTTCTGATCTTCAATCTTGCTGCTACTTTTTACTTTTTAGAGTCCTCAGGGAGTTGTTTCATCTATTCTGTGCAGAGCTTTTAGCTGCCTTCAGTGGAAGAGATGGAGTGGAATGTGTTCACTCCATCTCACCTGGAACTAGAACTGAGCTTCAATTCTCCATTCTCATTCACTTCTAGTCCCCAGTGTCCTCAGATTTTCTTCTCTATCCTTTATCAAGATCTACACTTCTGATATGTGATCTTAAAAATGTAATAGTAAAGATGGGATAGTCATTTTATAACAGTAGAACATGTGATATCATTTCTTCATCAAGGTTCCTATGACTTTGTGAAAAACAGGAGATTCTGGCAAACTAATTTGGTTGTGGTCATTCATGTAGTGTGTGTAAATAGATATTATATCTCTTTAGATATAATACCTCAGAATTTTTACCTACTTAATGAAAAATATTATCAACTATATAACAGATGTTATTTAAATCATAGTAAGTAAATTACTTATATCACATTTTTATCTTTTTAATAAAAACCCATATCCTCACCTTCAACTATAAATTTTCAACCATGGGACATTAGTATCTACCCTATATTAAACTAAATATTTAATGAGATATCACTAAGTTAAAACACCTGAAATCATAGACATGGATGGAAAGAAATCTATGATGCACAACAATGTATTAAATTGCTTAAACTGCTTGCATCTTCATCCTGAATCTTCTAAATATAAGTATTTTGTAACTTTGATTTAATTAAACTCACTAGTTTCATCATAGATATATACACCATAGATAAGTCTACTGTTTACTTTTTAAAATTTTGAATAATGTAAACATGAATCTCTCACAGAAAGTTATATAGCTACCCATATTATAAGCTATTTGAAAGTGTAAAAAATTAAATTGTGTCTTTTGATGAAGCAAGTTACCAAGTGCTTGAATTTATTTCTTTATAAATTCATTTTAGAGGTTTGATTTTAATACTGTGATGATGCATTGCTTTTTGCTATAGTAATGCTTCATTCTCCCCATTCAACAATAAAATCTATACCTTTCAACCTAAAACAAATTATGCACATTATTTCATGTATATTTTGAAAAAAAGAAAAGCACTAATTAATTTAGAAAAGTCATTGCTTGTTGTGACTTATACAATGAAAAAAGTTTTAAAAATGCATCATGCACTTTTACAAGAGAGAACATAAACAGGAACAAAGAATGAATTAGTTCTCAGTCTAATAAAATTTGTCCTAGATATTTATTTTATACTTCTGAGTTTAACCTTTACTTTTCCACCTACTATACTATGCACACACACATACATAGAGTTCTTGGCTGCATCTACACAAATTGGCATTCTGTCTATGAAGTAGGGTCTGTGTGTGCACAGTGCAAAAAATAAAAAAAGCAGAAACCCCTTCATCTCATCTGTAATATGTTCTTGATTTGCTGAAATTATTTGGATATTTGGCTGGACAAAAAAATATATTTATTATCCTTAAGCAATAATAATTATTAAGAACATGGTGATATCTTTCAATTAAAATTACTCTCATATATCTAATGTATTTATATTTATTTATAATAAAATTATTTAATTATTTGATCTTTTAAAATGTTTGTATCTATTATGTACTGGCAGTGACTTACAGACCACAAATCAAATACATTCACTAAGTTATGAAAATTAATGCATTTATATATTTTCTTTCTCCTTCTTAAAAGGAATTTTTAATGATAAATGTGCTAAGAAAAATAATAGTTAATACGATACCCTACTGGTCAATAAATCTGAACTATGAACAGACATTTTTCCACCTTGGTAAACATAACACGTAGAAATTTCTTTTTCCACAATATAAAGCTTCAATGGGAGATTTTATAAGTAAATATAAGATAATTGTTAGAGAGAAAACTGAAAAAAAACTTTGAGGAATTTAATAAAATTGACGAAAAAAACCCATTATCTAGGTAAATATAGTTGGCAATTATTGGATGATTTTTTTGAACCTTTGAAAAATAAGTGGCAGAAATAAAAGTTTGTGGTAAAAATCACATTTATACAATGCAGAGCACTCTTTTCTAAGTCTCAAGACCATTTAATTAAACATATATATTTTGCTTAATTACATACAAAAAAAGGAGAAAAACCCTTATGATATAAATCAAGAGAGTAGTAATTGGTGTAAAATTTAGACTATGCATTTGTCTAATAAAAGTTGAATATAACTACATGGCTGTAACACTTCCTTGTGTATCACATCCTGAGGGAGCACAGTCTTTCTGAGATCAGTTTCTTCAGACCCTCCATCAGATCCTTGTTCCTTAAAGTATAGATGGTAGGATTAAAGGTGGGAGTCATCATGGTGTGGAAAAGGGAGATGAAATTGCCTCATTCCTGGGTATAACACTTACTTGACTGGAGAAACATGTAGATGGTGGTTCCATTAAAAAAAAAAAAGATCATCACAACAAGGTTGCATGAGCAGGTACTGCATGCTTCTTGCCTTGACTCCACTGATTTGATCCTCAGCACAGCTTGAATTATGAAACCATAGGAGGTAAGAATGAGTATTGGGGGGATTAGGAAGAACAGGATGCTAATAGCAAAAAGCACCAATTCACTGATGGTGGTGTCCATACAAGCCAATTTAAGAAGAGTTGGTATTTCACAAATAAAATGATCCAACCTATAGTTGCCACAGAAAGGCAACTGCTAGGTGAAGATAGCATGCATCAAAGAATTAGCCAAACATTCAGCCAGCAGATGTATGCTAGCTGCTGACATAGCCATAAGTTCTCAAAGACTACATAAGTGTAAAGGTTTGCAGGTAATGATCCAAGGCATCACAATCAAGAGGATACAGAGTTGGATCACACACTCTCCATAAGTGATGGTCCTCTCCCTGCCTTTCAGGCTAACTAGGGTCTGAGGGGCAGGTCTAGTGATGAAACAGAGGTCCAGGAAGGAGAGGTTACCAAGGAAAATACAAGGGGCATGGAGAGGAGGCTCCAGGTAAAAGATGATGAAGTTTCTCACCAAGGTTCAGGAGATAAAAGAAAAATATAAATACAAGGACCACAAATTCTAGGCAAATGCAGTCTGAGAAGCCAAGAAGGATGAAACCTGTCAGTGGCTCACCAATACTTCCAGGAGGAAGATCACCTCCTAAAAAAAAATGAGAAGTTTGAAACAGATTTTTTGAGAATCAAAACATGTAAGAATTGAAAGGATCACAGACACCAACTAGTCCAACCCAGTCATTTTTTGCTCCTAATGTGATCCAAATATTTTCCAGTCTAATGCTTCTCTTCAGAAAATCATGAATTTCAACTCGGGGTTTTTCTGGGAGCACATTACTACAGTCAATCAAAATGAATATTTGTGTGCATATCTAAAAATGTGCCATCATCTATTGCTGAAAATAAATGCCCTTCAAAATAAAAAAGATAATACCATCTTCATGGTTTTTAACTATGGACCAAAATCAGCACACAAATTCTTTAAAATTCAGATTTAACCCCAGACACAAATGAGTATGGGAAATCTTCCTCATCCTACCACCATGACACAAGCACATATAGACTCTCTTTACGTACTGCTTCAACAAGGATAAGGTTGTCATTGACCTAATAACTTATCAAGAGATACAAAACAAAATTGAATAGTTACATAGTGAATAATTAAAATTTTGAAAAGAAAAGCTAAATATGATGTTCTAAAGCTGAACCAAAGTAAATAATTTTCAAAACAGTTTTGCAAAATAACACGAGAAAGAAATTTCTTTGAAATATGGAAACTGAGGAAGTTTTTATTGATGAAACTAAAACAAAGCCTTTTAAAATGGATAATTTCAGGATGGAATAGGATAGAAGAAACAAATTTTGATATGTGGGACATATAATAATAACCACAAGAGAAGGAAAGATGTGTTGGAGGAAGCAAGATATATAATATAAAGTCAACTTATACATGTTCACTCAATGAGTGTACTGTCAAAAGTGAAATTATTTTGTTTTTCTTTATTTTTTTATTTTCTTTTTTTCAAAAGTGAAATTATTTTAAAAGTTCATCTTGAACCAATATTATTTAAACAAACTGGCTTTAAGTAGTTAATATTCATCATAAAAATATGCATCATTAATAGGAAGTTGAAGATGTATTATCCTTATAAATATAAAATTTGTTTGAAAAGGATCCACTAATAAATCTTTTAAAACTCCTTAAATTTCAACATAAGAAAAACAAACATGACAAGTATTTATGTGAAAGGTGAAGAACATTTGAAATCACTTGGTCATTAAGAAAACTGTCCATTGGCTGGAGTGTGTGGATATCTCCCTTGTCTTTGTAAGAAGATTCGAAGAGGTGAGTGTTGAAGGTATGCTAAGAAAAAGTTATTTGGAGCCAAACTGTAGAGATCATTGAATGAAACAGAGATTTTGTCTTTGAAATGGAGGCAGTGAAATGTTACTACAGGCCCCTGAGCAGAAAGGAGAGTGATATTTTTAAACTCAGTTTAGGAACTATTGATCTGGCAGTGCTGTACAATGGGTTGGGGAAAGCACTGATGTCAAGGAGTTCCAATATTGGATATTTCAAAAGGTCGTCTAAAAATTATACATATTATAATGTAGGGTTATAGAGTATGAGTAGACTGATAATGATGAAAAGTATAAAAATTAATTGAATAATTACTTTTTAATGGAAAAAGAATGTGACAAAGAACATGATTTCATGATTTCAGATGAGAAAACTAGGAAAATGTAAATTGACAGAATATATTTCTCTTTCTGAAGAATTTTTTGCCTGACTTACCAATTCTTCCAATTCAAAATTTATTTCACCTTCACCTGTAGAAGCGTTAGCCAAAAGGCATTCTCCTCTGTTGATTGCAAAATTATAGCATCAGATTTGAATAAACTGACTGTGTCTCATGAATATTTGCATTCATCATAAAGCCAGATGAGGTGTAATTCCCCTCATAAGAGGCTGCGTGAGATGTTTATGCAATCATCAGTTGATCTCAGCCTCAAATGCCTTCCCCTACACATCTGTAAAGCCTGTTTGTCCCTAGAATTGAGAACACATGCAATAAATATGAGGAAAATAGCAAATGGAAAAGTATAGATACAGATGCAAGTTATTGGAAGGAAATTATTACAACCACATTTAGAGAAGCAAACAGAAAGCAAGCAGAGCTTTTCAACAGAGACTGGACACAATAGCAAATAAGAAAGGGATTTGAAGTAGAGGAAAATTGTATGAGAAATACTAAATATGGGGTTTCTAGAAATACTAAATATTGTGTTTTCTTAGAAAAATAGTTAATAAGCTTGTACATTTGTGAAAGAAGAATCAGTAAATATTTGAAAGTCAAGAACTCTATAGTTGAGATAGTGAAAGTATTTGAAAATCAGCCTAAGATGCAAGAAATATTGTTTTTTTAATACAGCTGGAACATATGTAATTCATGTTTCACACTATGTTATCTGACTTTGTACAATGGTTTGAGGAAAGAAGGAGAGAAGGGAAGAAAGGAAAGAAAGGAGAGAGAGAGAGAGAAAGAAAGA
>PVIY010033240.1:0-28029 GCA_004026745.1 Myrmecophaga tridactyla | reverse complement strand
AGAGGTTGTAGGCTGGTTTTAATGGCTTCAAATTACCAAGCCCTGGTGTCTGAATTCTTTGATGGAGGGATTCTACCTGGGTGAGGCTTCACCCCTCCCCTGGGGAAGGCACAGGCTCCAGATAAGCCCCCAAAAGAGCTCACTTCTGCCTATGCTTGGGGCAGTTGCAGCCTGAAAAGTCCTGCCGCTATATCCAGAGGCAGTCAAGCCTTTGTAGATACACAGCCACAAAAACCTCTGTTTCCTTCTTTTTTTTTCCCCCCCCCTTTTTCTGTCAGTCCTGCCCCCTTGGCACTGGGGCAAAAATGAACAACCTCCGCTTTGATCAGGTTCACCTAAGCTGGGGGCCTATTTTTAGCAGTCAGAATTTGTTAATTAGTTCCACAATTGGCGTTTGATTGTGCCCAGTCCCTGCTGCTGTTAAAGTCCTTTCCTTTCCCCTCTGGGAAGCGGCCTGTGGGGGAGGGGCGCTGGCCGCCGCAACTTTGGGAACTCACGGTTCTGGGGGGTGCTCGCAGCCGGTCCAGCTGGTCCAGACTGGGGTACATTGTGTGTCTGGTCACTGATGTGGCCCCAGGAGCTGTTCTGTACTGTTTTTGGTTATTTAGTACTTGTTCTGGAGGACGAACTAGAATGCGCACATTGTTAAGCCGCCATCTTGACCCAGAAGTCTCTCAAATACTTTTTTATTCACTGTTCAAATCCTGGGATTTATCGAGGCATCACTCTGGACAAACCTACAAAATCTCATGCCCTACTCAAGGTTCCATGTACTTATAGTGTTCAGTTAAGCTCCCTACATAACATATTAGGAAATGCACTAGTCAAAATAAAAATTTTGTACCAAATAAACATTTTTTGCTTTAGTCTCACACATGAGTTAAACTTTTAAAATATTAATTACCATCTATTTTCAACACCTAGGGGAATATTTTGACAAGGAGCAAGATAGAAGCATGTCTTGAAGAGCTATAATGGATAATACTGGATCAAGTGACAAAATCAGAATATGGACATTAGATTAGATAGAAATCTTGAATCAATGTTTACTGAGGTAGTTATCTGTGCCAGTTCGAATCTGTTGTGTACCCCAGAAAAGCCAAGTTGTTTAATCCTCATTAAATATTGCTGAGTGTTTCCATGAAGATATGACCCACCCAATTGTGGGTGGTAACTTTTGATTAGATGGTTTCCATGGAGATGCATCTCCATCCATTCAAGGTGAGGTTGCTTACTTGAGCCTTTTAAGAAGGAACCACTTTGGAAAAAAGCTTTAGAGCCACCAGAACCAACACTGCCCCATGTAGCCAGAAACCCTCGGAGCAGAAGGAAAATGCCCCCAGGAATGCCTTATAAAGTGAGGAGAGAAAGCTAGCAGATGTAGCCATGTGTCCTTCCAGCTGAAAGAGAAACCCCAAACGTCACCGATCTTCTTGAACCAAGGTATCTTTACCTGGATGCCTTAGATTAGACATTTTTATAGCCTTGCCTTCATTTGGACATTTTCACAGCCTTAGAACTGTAAACTGGCAACTTATAAAATTCTCCTTTTTAAAAGCCATTCCAGTTCTGGTATATTATATTCCAGCAGCTTGCCAACTTGAACAACCTCTGTACATGGCCATGAGATATCCTTATTATTAGGAGTACATACTGAAGTATTTAGAGTAAGGGGTCATAATGGATGCAACACACTAAAATGGATAAAAAAATATCATATATCATGGATATCATATATCATATATAAATGGATAAAAAATATCATGTTTGTACAGCATATAATAAAGCAAATGGGTCAAAGTATTAAAAACAGGCAAATCCTGATAAAGGCTATATGGGGGTTCTATGTATTACTTCTATCCTTGCAACTTTTCTATATGTTTGAAATTATTTAAAAATGAAAATTGTAGAAAATGCTCCCCTGCAAATCCCCAGAATGCTAATTCAGTTAGCATAGACTGTGCCCACAGAAATTTCATAATACATGCAACTCTTTCCTAAATATAAGGTAGTTTGTCTTGATCTGCCAAAAGTTTGATTCCAAATTAAGCACAGAAGTGCCAAGGAGCTAAGGTGAGCATCTTTCAAAAGGATCCCTTCATCTTCATCTTCCCTCAGAAATCCTGGAGCAGGCCTGCACCAGAGATTCACTGAATTGGCTAGAGTTGCTTTTCAGTTCCTGAGTTACCTCAGGTGAGCTCTGAGCAGGGGTTCTGAGGTTTGGGTCCTGCTTTCCTCTCTCTTGATGATTTTGCTGTGTGATGTTGGCAGAGTAGAGGCTACAAATTGGTAACCCAAAAGCTGCTGGTCTTCAGATGTGTTTGGCCTATAGAGAGTTTTAAAAAGTGTTTAATTAGTTGCCAACACTCAAGAGCCAGGAAATTTCACCTAAAATTATGGCTACATCTTCTCTGACCACACCGTGTCCACATTCCAACCAATTGGCTGGAGTTAGGGCATATGGCCTCCTGTTCCCTACAGTCTCCACCAGCCCTTTTGTATTATAATTCGTCAGTTTCCTCAATTACAAATTTCTTCTTGGTCTCAGGACTAGAAGATTTCAAAGGGCCTTGCAGTTCGTACCTTTTCTGACCATGTTTTATCTCTTCAGTGACCTCAAAGGCTGAACAAGAGGTTGGATGGGGTAAGGGGTAAGGTGAAGAAGCAATAACAGAAGTAGGATGAGAGTTGTCTCAAGCAGGTTGGTCCAGGCAGGTCCTATTGTGCCCAGCAGAAATAGGCTAATGCCATATGGATGGGGTATAGCACTAGGAGTCAGAGCTGGGAAGAAACTAGGTGGTTTTATTGAGAATGAAAATTCAAAAGGGAGGACAGAGAAGAATTGGGGGCAAGTCAGCTGTCTGCTGAGGATGGCGAGTGCCTGGAACTGAGGGCATCATCATGAGCAATCTTGGGGTAACAGCTGAGCAGCTGAGAGTAGTTGGTTTTTTGTTTTGCTTTGTTTTTTTAAGGAGCCAACCCAGCTTGCTTTTTTTTAAAAAAAAAATTTTATTGACAAATCTTCACATACATACAGTCCATACATGGTGTACAATCAATGGTTCACAATATCATCACATAGTTGTGTATCCATCACCATGATCATTTTTTAGAACATTTGTATCACTCCAGAAAAATAAATAAAAACAAAAAAACTCCTACATCGCATACCCCTTGCTCCTCCCTCTCATTTACCATTAGTATTTCCATCGACACAATTTATTTTCTCCTTATGCCCCCATTATTATTTTTAAATTTTTGTCCATATTGTTTTCTTCATCTGTCCACACCCTGGATAAAAGGAGCATCAGACATAAAATTTTCACAATCACACAGTTAAATTGTAATAGTTATATCTTTATATAATAGCCTCCAAGAATCAAAGCTACTGGAACACAGGTCAGCAGTTTCAGGTACTTCCCTCCAGCCACTCCAATACGTGATAAATTACAAAAATATATCAATATATTGCATAAAAATAACCTCCACGATAACCTCTCAACTCCGTTTGAAATCTCTCAGCCACTGGAAATTTTATTTTGTATGATTTCTCTCTTCCCCTTTTTAGCCAAGAAGGCTTTCTCAATTCCTTCATGCCAGGTCCTGGCTCATCCCAGGAATTCTGTTCCATGTTGCCAGGAAGATTTACACCCCCATGTAGTGGGGGAGGGCCGTGAGTTCACCTGCTGAGTTGGCTTAGAGAGAGAGGCTACATCTGAGCTACAAGAGGTTGAGAGTAGTTTTGATTTGTAGCCAGGAAGTGGGTACTGAAAAAGAAAAGAAAGAGAAAAAAAAGAAAGAAAAGAAAACTAAAACAAAAGCAAGGTGTGTGGTGGGAAGACACTGGGCAAGAAGTCAAAGGATGTGGTCTCTAGTTTCGGATCTACCACTCACTACTTACATGATCTTGGGCCCATCATGCGACATCCCTGAATCTATTTCCTCAACTTCAAAATGGGACAATTATACTAGCCCTGACTATCTCAGAGTTATAGAAAACATAACCAGAGATACCAGATAACAAAGCAGTTAGCTACTGGTGAACCACTATCCCAATGTAAGACGAAATTCAGCAGGTGTAATTTAGAATGTCAGGGCTGGAAGGGCCCTTTGAGTGTCTGCCACCTCCTCACTTCATAAATGATGGTTTTGAAGACCCATATAGCAAGTTTAGGGGCAGAGGGTGGGCACAGTGCTCTGTTATTTTTAGAGTAGAATCCACCCCCCCCATCTTTGTGCTCCTTCATGGGTAGGTAAATGAAATTAATAAAAAGAAGAAAGAACAAGGACTTAGCTGGTGGGGACCTCGTGTTCTGGGAATTTCCTAATGGTATGTACTTCATCACATCCACTCAAGGGGCCAGGCCACTGGAACAAAGGGACACTTAGTGGAACTTGAAGGACATAGTTTTATTTCAAAGGGAAGGAAGTCCCACATTATCTAATACACTGCATGAATAATAATTGAGACCATAGAGACTGAGAGCTGTTAGGGACCATGTTGTTCTATCTTCCTGATAGATATGAGGAACCTGAGGCCCAGAGAGGGAAATTGCTTGCTCAAGGCCACACAGCTTGTTCATGGCAGAGCTGGGGTTAGAATGGGATTTCTCAACTTGAATTCAGGGCTTTTACACCATGTATCAATTGAAATTGCATTTAGCTGCAAATAACAGAAACTAACGGTGGTTTACATCAGTAGGGGTTTATTGACCACTAGTGGTTTTAAGAGATAGGGGCTTACTTTCCTCACTTTATAAAAAAGTCCTAAGGCAGGCAGTCAAAGATTAGTGTAGCTGTTGATTAAGGACGAAAGAAGGGTGGCTGCAATGAGCACCTGCATGAGAGTCAGAAGATAGATTTGAGTCTGAATTTTGCCACCTTTCTGTGAATCCTTGAAATGTCTCAATTACCTCACCTGTAAAATAAAAGGTTTGGAATAAATAACCCCCAAAGATCCTTCTGATGCTTAAATTCTCTGACCCTATTCTATTCAAATTCCAATCCAGGTAATTATATTTTCTTCTCCCTGCAGAATTCTAATATAAACATTGCAAATTAAGATAACAATTGGTAGGTAAAAATTGTGTATTTAACTGACAGTAGCTGGAATCAAGAAATTTCAACCAGAGATTCCTACCTTGAGGGCATGTAGATATCTTCCTACATTTTCTTCAAAATGTTGCAAAGTTTCCTGTTTTTTTCCATAGAATTCTTACAACCTCATTGTAAGTTTATTGTCACAATTCTTATTAATTTTGTTTCTTGTTTCACTGTGGTGAATGAGATTTTTTATTCTATCACCTTTTCTACTTGATGATTATTGGTGCATAGAAATGCTATTCCTTTTTGTATGTAACCTTGTATCCAGTAACTCTGCTGAACTCTCATTAGTTCTAGTGCTTTGTATATTTTCCCAAATTTACTATGTAGAAAAATCATTTACCAATTAGGATAGGCAGAGGAAATAGCATGAGGAAGGCCCTGAGAGAGGACAGCTCAAGAGCCAAAAAGACAGGTGATATTTGGCATAGTGAGAAATAAAGTAGATGATGAGGTGAAACACAGAGCCGGTATCATTGTGTAGAGTCTTTTTTTTTTTTTTTTTTGGTGCATTTAAAAAATATATGCAAAACTTTATTTCAAAAAATGCCTTCATTACAAAGTTAAAATCTGGGGATACTCATTTTTCTCACACAAAGTGTTCATAAATATGAATGATGGAGCTGGTTCTTCATTTAAAAAGAACATTTTTAAACAGTAAAAATAATACCCACATGCATTAAATGTCTAAGAGGCAGTGCAATCCTCAGGCTGCTACACCAACTTGCCTCACTGTCCAGTGCTTATAGACTAATTCCTATAATTAAGAGGGAGGGGTGGAAAATATATATGGCCCAACATGGGAACAACTATTCCCAAATGACACTCTTGGATAGAGCCTCATATTTGCCATTTGAGATGATGTTGACTTTTTCTTCTTGCTGCCTTTTGGATACATGGCTATTACTTCTTTTACTTTTTTCACAAAGGTGAATAAAAATTGTCTTTGAATATAGCACGATATTGGAGTATATCCTTTGATATCTAAATTCACAGGTTCAAGAGTGACTTCCCTGTGGGCATTCTTCAGTCTTAATGCCAAACGAAGATTAAGATAAAGAAACTCAAAGAAATCCAATGGGCCTCTGATTGGACAGCCAACTTCAAGATATAGTTCATAAGGCTGGGGTTGCAGGTAATTCACATAAGGTCTTTCATTTAATTCTGACCCACAGGCTCTGCTCAGTGCAGTTTACAAACATTTCCCCATAATCAAGACTCAGCACAAAAAATTGTGTAGAGTCTTGAAGTCCATTTTCAAGATTTTGGTGCAACGGAAAGCCACCAAAGGGGTTTAAGTTAAAACTTTTGGAAAGTCTCCAACGGTAAGCCACTGGACTCTGCCGATGCTTGTTTTCTGGCCAACATTTTTTTTTTTCTTTTTTTGGCTTAAACCATCAGAATTTATTGGCTCAGGGTTTTGAGGCTAGAAGTCCCAATCAATGCATCAACAAGACGATGCTTTCTCCCTGAAGACTGGTGTTCTGGAGCTGATTGCTGAAAATCCTTGGTCCTTGGCTTTCCTGTACATGGCAGTGCACATGGCAGCATCGTCTCCATTCTCATTCTTTTCCATTACTTGTAGCTTCTGGCTGTTCCCTGTGGTTTCTCTTTCCATGTCTAATTTCCTTTGCTTATGAGGACTTCAGCTACATTGGATTAAGACGCATTCTCATTCAGTTTGGACACACCTTAACTAATAACTTCAAAGGTCCTGTTTACAAATGAGTTCACACCCACAGGACCACAGACTGGGAACCTGAACTTGCCTTTTGTGGGGGACATGATTCAATCCCCAACATCTATATTTCAGGCCCAGCGGTACTCCTGTCTGGCCAACATTTGAAAAAAAAATTGGATGATAAATATAAGGCATGCTTTTCATGGAAGGGAAATATATTGGATAATCCTAAAATGTCTTGTGAATGTATACAACCTAAAGAATACATTCTTACATATGGGGCTGGATAACTGCTAAGTCCCTTCTGACTCCGAGGTACTGGAGTTCTAGCTTTTCATTACGAGGACCCTGTAACTTGAGGGAATATTCTCCCCACTGGAGGTAGGGAACTGAATCAACCTGGACCTCAAGACACAGTCTATTAGGGCAGATCCACATTTACACAAATAATTACCACATAATGTGGTGAGTGCTCTAATGGAGGGGCATATAAGGGGTGCCAAAGGGTGTGTATGAATTGGGGGGTAGGTGGATAAGGTTATGAAGCTTGAACTGAAGAGGGGAGGATTGGAAGTAGCTGTGAGTGCATGACAAGGAGAAAAGGGCCTGACCAGGATAGCATGCTTGTTGATGAAGATATCTCTGAGGCAGAAGGAGCATATGGTGGGCCCGAGGCGAGAAGCGAGGAAGTATTGAGAATGACTACGGGATTTCTAGCTTGGGAAATACATAATATGGTGACTCCACTGACTTAAAGAGGGAGTGGATGATTCTAACATTTTTTAGTTTTCCTAGTCTTCTACTTTCTAAGGAGTTCAAATTATATTCTATCCGTGAAGCTTGAACAGAACTTGAGGTTGGCTAGTCCAGGCAGCAGAAGAAGGGTCAAGGTAACTTTTTTTTTACTCTTGCCTCTGTGTTGGCCTATAAGAGTAACTTCTTGCTTATACAAAACCTGTGAGTTTGGTGTGAAGTAATGTGAATTTCATCTGGACAGGAAACTTATTTTTCTTTGGATGAGTGAACAGCTCAATATTTGGCCTTTCTGATGTGCAAGTATTCAATCAGTGTCTACTGGATGAATAAAGTCAGGCTTGCAATGATAGTTCCCTTATGTTGCAGTATCTGTGTCAGAGGTGGGGAAAGCTGCAGGTTTAGGGCTAGGACAACTGCCTCCGTAAGCAACTGATGGGTGATCTAAAGCGGTCACTTCAGTTCTCTGGGATTGTTTTAAAGTTCCTTCCAGGACTCCAAATTGTCCTCTTTCTCTTAATACCTTCATTTGTATAGGCTCTTAAAACTTCTTTATAGTGGTTATATTATCGCTTGTGTTTTTTTGGGCGTGCAAGGGCAGGGAATTGAACCCGTCTCCCTCATGGCAGGTGAGCATTCTACCACTGAATACAGTGGTTATATTAACAATAAACTCTGTAAGTGCTTGCTAAATGCTAGGTGTTGATTTAAACACTTTCAATATATTAATACATACAATTTGAAGATTTTGAGGTAGAGATTAAATATCTTCCACAAGCTCACATAACTTGTAAGCAGCACAGAGGGAATGTGGGTCCAGAGTTCATGTTTAACTGCCACTATACTACTACCTCTATGACATCCTAGACTATGAGAGGCTGATCACTGTACCAACCCATTGTTATAGACAAGCTTAACTTCCCTAAAGTCACACAGCTATAAAGTAGTAGGGCTGGACCTCAAATCGAGGACTTCCAACCAAATCCAGTGTTCTTACTGGTAATCTGCATGCTGGAGAGGTTGAGTTTGTGGCTCTAGCACCTTGGCTGCCTGGCTGACTTTCGGTAAATTACTAAACTTCTGTTTTTGTTTCTTCATTTGTAAAATGGGAATGAGAACATTATTTAACCAAATATGTCCAATATACTATCATTTCAGCATGCAATCAGCATAATTAAAAAATATTTTTTGATACATCTTTTTTTTTTTGTACTAAGTCTTGGAAATCCAGTGTGTAATCTATATTTGGAGCACATCCCAACTTGCACTAAATCGTTTCCAGAGCTCACCACCCACATGTGGCTCGTGGCAGCGCGACCCTAGAGAGGTTTCCCCAGTCGCGTCCTCCGGCCCCCCTATCGTGTTCTTTCCAGCTACCAGCTGGCTCGCACCCCCGACCCCGCCCCGCGCCCCTCCCGAGTTACATCACAGAGGCCCCAAAGGCTCGGCGGGCCCAAGAAACCTGGGTGGGGTCGCGCGCCCTGACCTTCCCATCCTCCCCGCCCCAGCACCCAAATACTAAAGGAAAGCGGCGATCTTCACAGACCGCGGAAGGGGCTAGCTGGTCAGACGCCAGCTACGGCCCAGACTGGCCCGAAACAGCAGTGCGAAGCCCCCACGCCAACCTCGCCCCAACGGCGCGCCAGTCGCGCTGCTTCTACCGCGAGGTCGAGGCGGCGAGGCCAGCGCCCATTGGTCCGCCTTTGTCCTCCTCCCGCCTCCTCGTTTCGTTTATTGGCGGGATCGGTGGCGCCCGCTCGGTAGGCGGTGGCGCCGCCCCTCCCACGCGCCGGCCCTCAAAGAGGGCGACGAGGAAGCGGCCACCTCCCTGCGCCCCGCCCCTAGGGCTCGTTTGCTGGCTCCCGGCTCTTGCGGGCTGCTCACCGCTCCTCGCGGCCCTCTCTCGGTTTTCTTCTGCTCTTGCTCCGGCTCGGCGGCGGCGGCGGCGGCGGGTAGGTGTAACCGCAGACAGGGCCGGATCGGAGAGGCATGCTCCCCGCCGTCCAGGAGGCTGCGGGAGTCTCGCTCCACGGCCTTCTAGGACCCCGCAGGGCCCGCCCCAGGCGGGGAAGGGAGGTGGCCGAGGGCCTGCGGGACGCCGGGGCGGCCGCGTGAAGGGGTTCGTGTCGGGGGCCTGCGGGCGTGACCTTTCGAGTCTTTGGGCGCGATCCGAGGGTGGTGCGGGCCGAGAGGTCCAACTTCGGCAGCCTTGGGCGGTCGGGCCATGCAGCGTGCCTTGGACTCGGAATGCGGCTGAGCCCAGAGCTCGAGGGTCGGGTGCAGCTGGAAGTGTGGGGACCCGGTGCGGTGGGGCTTGTGGTTGTAGGAGGATCAAGGGTCGTTTCCTGAGGCTTTAGGGGGCACAGTTGAGGTGGGGGTGAGGCGAGCCTTAGAGAAGGTGTCCAGTCAGAAGTTATGGGTGGGCCTGAAGGGTGGTCGTGAGAACCCTGCCGGAGCCGGGCCACTCCCTGTGTGCGTCGGCCTGGACACTGTTTGGGAACAAACTTGTGTCTGGCTACGGGAGTGCGATGGGGTCGCGTTAACCGAGGTCGGGGTGGGGAGGCAGGGACCCGGACTAGGAGGGAGAGTTGAAAACGTTACTCAGAACAGATTGCGAGTTAGCACATGGGACAGGTTCTTAGCTGGTGTGTATGCCTGAGCTCCATTTTAGTGAAGGGAGGGGTTCCCGGTTTTGCCCCGGGGTGTTTGAAAGCTTTACTTCCATCCGAGAAGTATAAATAAATGCAATTGCTATTTTTGGAAGGAGGCAGTGATATCTCTCAGGTTTGTGTTGTAGAACCCAGATCCGGGGTGAAACATGCCCTCTTCGGGACTGAAAACCCCCTCTTCTGCTTTCCTTCCCGTGGTCCACTTTGCCAGTATTGCTCTTCAGAGCCTCTGAATTCTCTCACTCTCTGGTTGCAGTGTTTCTTGTCTGCGTGTGTGTGTGTGTGTGCGCGCGTGTGCGTGCGCGCGCTTCTCCCGCCCATTTCCCTGCTGCTGCGCTTTTGGCAACTGCCTCTGCTCTTTCCCAGGGATGGTTGTGGCATTGCATCAGGGGATATTTGTGCTTGTAATTTGCTCACTCAGCCCCAGGAAGAGGGAGAATAGTATGCTGCAGAGATTGGGGGAGGGGGCGGTGCCGTCAGCTTGGCTGGGCAGGCGGAGAAATGGGTGTGGTGAGGGACTACAGCTGCTCTAAGCCTATAGGGTAACACTGCCCAGTCATCAGCTCAAAGTGATTCAAAGAGCAGCAGCAGCAGCTATTTTTGTAAATCAGTCCTGAATCCAAGCTGAGCGCATGGATTTAGAATGAACAGTTGTCATGCTCTATTACAGGCTGGGTGTTTGGTAGACAACATTAGAGTTGCTAAGCAAGAGACTCCATCTGAACAGTGCAGTAGGTACTTTACTTGTAACTTTTAAACTTTAATTTCTCAACTGTTTGAAATGGTACATCTCTCTTCAGGGAGTGTCTTTGAGATTGATGGGGTTTGATGGTCCATACTGTTTCCTTTCTAATGAAAGTTTTTTTAACCTCGATTATAACTCTTCCTTTCAAATTTAGCTTAACAATATTATAACTATCACTTTTTGAGCACTTACCATGTCCGAGGTACTAGTTATAGGTATTTATTTACAGATGAGGAAATTGAGACTGAGAGGATTAAGAGGTCACACAGATGCTTAAGAGGCAGAACTGGCATCCAAACCAACATCTCTGCCCTCAGCAAAGTAATTCAGAAACTTGAAAATTTTAATTGGCACAGGGATGAATTTATTCATGCAAAATAAGCTCACCAAAGACCGATAAACTATGTGTCAGTATATTTACTTTGAAAATATTAAGTGCCATGTACATAATTGTTTTTAATTATCCACTGGCCAGGACACTTCCATTGTTTCTGGGAAGCCTAATCAGTAATAAAAAGGCGTTGATTATAGAATTGGAGTAGAGGGTATCAGATGTTCTTAGGGGATATTTTCTTCACAGTATGAAAGCCTAGTGAGGACACACATGCTTATGTTGGACCATTCTGGGGATTGTCGTAACACATTTTCCCATGCTTTTTTTTTTTTTTTTAAACAGCTTTAGTTTTTTTGATAAGTATGCAGAAACTACAGCATTTCCATACTCCCCCCCCACCTCCCCCCCAGTTTTTCCTGTTATTAACATTGTTACAATTGGTGAAATAACATTATAATTACTATACCATTCACTATAGCCCGTAGTTTACCTTGGGTTCCTTCTTTGTGTTGTACAGTTCTATAGTTTTGTTTTTTTCCCCCTTCTGTTAACTCATACACAACCTAAAATTTCCCATATTATCCACTTTCAGATTTGGTGGTGTTGATTATATTCATAAAGTTATGTTGCTTGGTTTTTTAAAATTGTCTTTTCATGTATTTGTCATTTCAGTATATATTTATGTATTAAAATTTCCATATTTACAAGTAAATATAGATTGCATATTAAAATATCATTTTCCAGTGTTTGCTGACAGTGAGGGAAGCTTCTGAATTTCATATGTCTAGGTGGCTTAAGCTTTACTTTGAGATCATGTTTCTAGATTTGGTGATCCATCCTTTGGCTTTGTAACCTTTTGCTGTTGACTTCAAGTTTTTGGCATCTTTTTTTTTCTTTTTCTGTTTCTTTGAAAATGAGTAGTTGATGAGTAGGTTTTATTTTTCCTTAAGAAGCAAGAAGATCTGAGAGGAACGTTTTGAACCAACCAGAGACATTTTGGTTCATTTTATCTGGTCAATTTGAAAAGGAAACCAAGTGAATATCACCAATTTCACTTTGTCCTTCTAAATGGCGATTGTAGTACCAGGTGGCTAGGGACTTACTCATGGGGTGAGTGTGTTGAGGACAAGTAGGGTCAAAAAGAGGGGGTAAAGGAAACTAATATATGTGAAAGATCAGACTTATCTATGTTCTTAGGACTTTCTAGGTAGATCTCTCAAGGTGAATTTTTTGGTGAATTATTCTGAATGTCATTAAAGTTTGAAGTTTGAAATTCAACCTGGTTTACTTTTTTTTTTTAGTAAGTTAAAAAAGTTCATCTTACCATAAAACCCATCTTATTAATTTACAGGTATTAAAATCTTATTTATTTACTTACAGGTTTTCCTCGTTTGCTTTCTTCCTAATTTTTACAAGGAAAATTCTGTTTTTAAAACCTTTCATTTTAAAATAATTTTAGATTTACAGAAGAGTTGTAAAGATAGTACAGAATTTCCATATACTCTTCATCTAGCTTCCCATAATGTTAATATCTTACATAACATGATAGATTTATCAAAATTAAGAAATCAGCATTACTAAAATTAAGAGATTAGCATTAGTTGATTAAATTAGACTTTTCTCTTGTTCCCCAGTTTTCCCACATGTATCCTTTCTCGTTCCAGGATCCAATTCAGGATTTCATTTTGCATTTAGCTGTCATGTTTCCTTAGTTTTTCTAGAATCTGTGACAGCTTCTCAGTCTCTCCTTGCCTTTTTCTCCTTGACACTTTTGAAGTAGCAGTTGGATATTTGTAAAATGTTCAATTTGGTTCTATCTGATGTTTTCTCAGGATTAGCCTAAGGTTATGGATTTTGGGGAAGAATACCAGAGAGGTGATATGACCTTCTTGGCACATTGTACCAGGGGGTGCATGATATCAACATGACTCATTACTGATTGTGAACTTGGAGAACTTAAGGTACTGTCTGCCTTAAAGTTTCTCCACCACAAAGTGGTTATTTTTCTCTTCAAGTACTCTTATTTTTTTGCTAGAAGCTAGAACTGAGTCATTAATACTCAAGGGGACGGGAGTTAATTAAACTCCACCTCCTGGAGGGAGGAATATCAAAGAGTTTGTGTACATATGTTAAAATCATTACAATAATTAAATATTTTTTGGGAGGTACTATATTAATATGGACTCATGGATATTTATTTGTTCCAGCTTTGGCCACTGGGAGTTCTTTTTATATTGGTTCCAGTGTACTTTTGACATGCTCCCTCTATCACCCCCTTTTTTTGAGCACTTTATTACTTTCTGGCACTACATTCTTATCTCATATTAAGTAGCCATTTCTCCAAAAAGACTTGGTTTCTTTGATTGGATAAAAGTATTTAGAATCCAAGATCTAGGAAGTGGGTGTGTTTATTGCTACTAGGGTGTCACTGCTTCTTAACAGAAGGCTCTCAAGGGACAGAGCTAGAAAATATATGTATGTATACTAACCCATGCTTTTGCACATATTTGTATTTTTGTTATTTATTTGTATATAAATAGAAATATGAGTTTGTACTGGTAGTTCTGACTCTAATCCAGCACCACCAGTTTATTCTGGTATTTCTTCTTTGCTTAATTGTAACTTCTTTTTCTGACAGTGAGAAACCTGGTTTTTATTATCTTCAATAGAATTATGTATTCAACCCTAGTGTATGTGTAAAGTTGGAAAACAGTATTGTCACATAAATTTTCAAAGTTTTTTGCAGTTGTTCACTACTTTGAGTTATACTACTGTAGTATTGGTATTTTTAATTACTGTTTTCAGCACAGTTGGAGAAGTAAAGTCATTTGCCCCTGGCCAAACAGGAAGTGAGTGACCTATTCTTACAGCAGTCTCTTCATGTCACATATCTTGACTAACAAGTCAATCTTTGTCCCTTGGTGGGATTGCTCTAAAGTTCTTGGTTTTAGCTAGTTCTTCGCCTTAGGCAGTATTGAGAGCAGACTTCTTCTTTCTACAAGTAGAATCATAGAATTGGATGAGATCCTAGAGATAATTTGTTCCAGCTTCACATAATATAGGTGATCCCTCCAGCCCTCTAATTTAAGTATTCTCTAAAATAGAGACTTCATGGCTGGGTGGCTACCTATTCCAAGTTGTCAAATTTGTAATTTTTGAAAGACTTCCCTGATAGTGACCTCAAATCTGGGTGCTTCCCTGCAGTTTCTATTCAGTGGTTCTAGTTTTGTTGTTTGCATTTATTCAGTGTAGTGCCAATCCCTATAGCTATTTAATGACCCATTTAAGTCTTTTCTTTTCCAGACTAAACAGTTATTTTTTCCCCTAACCACTGCTCATGAATGTGCTTTCTAAACCTTTTATTTGGGGGGGGCATTATCCTCTGGACATGCTACAGAGTTTAGCATCTAAAATTGAATAAAGACTTTTAAGATGTATGTCTTGATCCAGACACTGTATTAGGTCTTGGCATTGACGTGATAAAGAATTCAACATGATAACTGCCCTTGGGGAGCTTACCATTCAGTTTCCATAATTGTTCCTTTAAGAATAAATTAGTTTTTGTTTGTTTTAATATTCACTTTTCTATGTTAGTTTATACTTGTCTAATAAGAGCTTATCAATAGTGCTTTTTCCCTAGATCTATTAAACCAGGTGTTTGTTCTTTACTTGGTTGGTTGGTTTTCTGAACTTATGTGTTTTATTTTTTTACAGTCCTGTTTTCTTCATTAATTTCTGTCTGTTTTTTCCAAAGGACACTTTTTGAATTCGAATTCTGTTACCTTGTGCCTTTGTTTTCCTTCCTATAATTTTGACATGTTCTTTCTGTATTTTTATTTCAGTGTTTGAAGAAAACACTCAGAATGCCAAGATGAGATCCTGGTAGTATATAATTAGCAACAAAGCTCCATGCTTTGCTTTTTATAAATATTTTCTCCTTGCTTCTGACTTTTATTAATTCAGAAAGTATTTCCAAAAGAGATTTTGGCTCTGATTTTCTGCTATAATTGGTATGCAAAATCATGAGTAAATTACTTATTACTTCTTACAACTCTGAAGGCAGTTCTTTCTAATGGTAGTTATTATTATGATTTTTAACTATTTTTTATTGTGAAATGTAAATACATACAAAAAAACAACACATTTTAAAGTACATTGTAACGAATAGTTATAGAACAGATTTCAGAGTTTGGTGTGGGTTATAGTTCCACAGTTTTAGGATTTTCCTTCTAGCTGCTCAAAGACATTGGAGACTGGAAGAAATATCGATATTATAATTCAGCAGTCATACTCATTTGTTAAATCCTATCTACTCTGTTATAACTCCTCCTTCTTTGATCGTTCTCCCAGTCTTTAGGGATATTTGGGCTATGCCCATTCTAACTTTTTCATAATGGAAAGAGGTATCGATAATATGGGATGGGGGAATGGAACTAGTTAATGTTCTTGGAGAGGTTGACTTCTCTGGATTTCAGTACTTATCTGTCCCCATCTAGAAGCTGTAGGTTTTTGGAAAGTAATCTTAGTGTGTAAAACTTTTGTAGAATCTCAGATAAAGCCCTAGGTGTTCTTTAGGGTTGATAGGAATGGTTTTGATTGGGGCTTGACAAGCCCTAGTAATTGGTAGTTATTATTGATTGAAGTTAGATTATATACTTTTTTATAACCTAATAATATACACATAAAATAGTTTTAGCTTCTCTACATTATTCTCCTTCCATCCTCCCATGTTGAGACTGCTGTGGAAAAACTTATACAGAGGTAAAGTTAGGCCAGCATTGAGGACTTAGTGCACATGCTCCAGGAAGAGGGCTCTTTCGGCTGTGGCAAGGCAGGAGCTTGAGGTTAGCATGGAAGTGGGTTCTTGCTTTTTCTTCTGCTGGGGTCGTTGTGGTTCACCACAGGATGAGGGGCAATGGCTGCGGGAGTTTGTAACAGCTTCGTATCTTTGCGGATATTTGCAGTTATAGTTTTTTCTGGCTGTACATCCTGCAAGCCCACCTCCGAAGCACACTGAGAGGCAGAAGAGATCAACCCCATGGAAAGTCAACAGCAGCATCAGATGGCTTGGCCCAACTTTGCTCAACTGGCTCATCATGGGTGATTATGTGCTCATTTGCATCCTCAGACTGTGTCATGCTTTCCCCACAAAGATGATGTTGATCCTTTTCTTTAAATATCAAATTCTTTCCAAAATCTTTTTCCTGTTGCTTCTGCTTTACTGGTGCCTGAGCATACGAGGACAGAGACTCTTAAGAAAAAGGTTACTTGTTATAGTGACTCCTCTCTGAGCTCTGTTTTTGTTAAACTGTTTGAAATTCTCAATCAGTTATTTAGGTTAACACATTTTTTTCTTTTAGGAGTAGAGATCCACTGGATTTCTCCAGAGAGCTCTTACCCCTTTTCTTATAGGCTGAACATATTTTTATTGAAATTATGTTGTGAGAGTGTTCCTTTGGGTTGCAGGTAAGTGATTTCTGAGTGTCGGGAGGACTTGAGGGTGAGAGATAAGGCAGACTTATTTCCGGTAGTGTTAGTTCAGATGTCACTTTTAGAAAGCCTTTCTAGATCACTTCCTATCCAGGCTGGGTTGGGTGGTCCTCTTTGTTATTTCTACCTTTGGGCATATATCATTTCACATCTGCTTTTTTTTTAAATTAAGGTATAATTCACCTATTAAAATTCACTATTTTAAAGTGTACAATTCAGTGTTTTTTAGTATATTCAGTGTTGTGTATTCATCACTACTATCTAATTCCA
The DNA here is from genome assembly GCA_004026745.1 of Myrmecophaga tridactyla. Classification (NCBI taxonomy): domain Eukaryota; kingdom Metazoa; phylum Chordata; class Mammalia; order Pilosa; family Myrmecophagidae; genus Myrmecophaga; species Myrmecophaga tridactyla. The sequence goes on along the minus strand of PVIY010033240.1, from coordinate 10,984 downwards.
AGACATTTTTCACCCCAAAAGAAAACCCTGTACCCATTAAGTAGTATCCCCCAAGTTCCCCTACTCACCTAGCCTCAGATAACCACTAAACTTCTTTGTGTCTCTATGGGTTTGCCTATTTAGGACATTTCATATAAATGGAATCATATAATATATAGCCTTTTGTGTCTGGCTTCTTTTACTTAGCATGTTTTCATGATTCATCCATGCAATAACAGGTATTTACTTCCTTTTTATGGCCACATAATCATTGTATGGATCTACCACGTTTTGTTTATCCATTTATCTCAGCTGATAGACATTTGGGTGGTTTAAACTTTTTGGCAATTATGAATAATTTTGCTATAAGTGTTTATATGCAAATGTGTGAATGTTTATATGCAGATGTTCAGTTTTCTTGGATATATACCTAGGAGTGGAATTGCAGTAATGGTAATTCTTTATTTAACTTTTTAGGAACTGCCATATTGCTTTCCATAGTAGCTGCACCATTTTACATTCTCACCAACAACATACTATAGTTTCAATTTCTCTACATCCTTTCCAGCACTAATTATTTTCTGTTTTTTAAAAATAATAGCATCTTTTTGGATATGAAGTGGTTTTGATTTGCATTTCCCTAATGGTAATGATGTTGAGCATCTTTTCATGTGTTTATTGGCCATTTGTATATGTTCTTTGGAGAAATGTCTATTTAAATGCTTTTCTTGTTTTTAAAATGGGGTTGTCTGTCTTTTTGTTGTTGCATTGTACAAGTTTTTTTTTAATACATTCTGGATATTAAGCCCTTATCTGACTTATGGTTTGCAACAAGTTTCTTCCATTTTGTAATTTGCCCTTTTACTTTCTTGATAATTTCCTTTGTTGCACAGAAGTTCTTAATTTTGATGAAATCAGATTTATCTGTTGTTTCTTTTGTTGTTCATGCTTTTGATGTTTTATGTAGGACTCCATTGCTGAATCCTTGCACATGAAGGTTTGCTTCCATATTATCTTCAAAAAGTTTTATGGTTTTAGCTTTTATATATAAGACCTTGATGCATTTTGAGTTAATTTTTGTATACAGTGTGAGGTAGGGTTCAACGTCATTCTTTTGCAGTTGGATATCCACTCTTCCCAATGTCATTTGTTGAAGAGACTATTCTTTCCCCCATTCTATGTACTTGGCCCAATTAGCCGTAGATATGTGATTCTATTTCTGGACTTTAGTTCTAATCCGTTGGTCTTTCTATCTATCCCTATGCCAGTGCCAAACTGTTTGATTACTATAGTTTTGTGGTAAGTTTTTGAATCCAGAGAGTGTCAGTTCTCTTTGTTGTTCTTTTTCAAAATTATTTTGGGTATTTGGGACCCCTTGTATTTCCACATGATTTTGAAGATTGGTTTTTCTGTTTCTGCAAAAGGCTGCTGGAATTTGGTAGGGATTGCACTGAATTTGTATATTGCTTTGGGTAATATGGACTTAATAACAGTATTCTCTTCCAATCTGTGAACATGGGATGTCCTGTCATTTATTTAGGTCTTCTTTAATTTATTTCAGGAGTGTTTTTTTACAAGTGTACAAGTCTTATACTTCTTTGGTTAAATTTATTTCTAAGAATTTTTCTCTTTTGGATGCCATTGTTAATGGAATTGTTTTCTTTATTTCATTTTAGATTGTTGATGGATAATTTATAGACATACAACATTTTTGTGTATTGATCTGATATCCTGCCATTTTACTGAACTTCTTTTTTAGCTCTAATAATATTTTTTTGTGAATTTCTTCAGATATGTACTTTGTATTTCAATTAGTGGTTTATATATACCTTACCACAGGACTGAAACCCCTCTGAAGTCAGGGCGTTTGTATTGTACTTCATTTATCTTTCCCTATTGCCAAATGTATTTTCAGTTAATCCTGGGGTAAAAGTGCTGTTGTAGTGAGTTTTAGGATAAAGTAATATCACTAATGGCTTGAAAAATGGCATAGAAGAAAATTGGGGAATATAGTAAGACCATCTTTAAAACCTATTATGTTTCCTGAATCTAGGAAAAGTAATTCTTCTCACTTCTATTCCTGTCCCTCCATTACCCTTATCTCTTTATTTCTAGTACTCAGAATAATACAGATCATACACTTTTGTGTGTTAGAATAAGAACCTTAATTTGATTTTATCTGTTATTTCTCTAAGGAAATATATTTTGTTCTCCTTCACAAGATAGGAAGGAGTACTTTTTTCCTATCTTTTTTCATACGTCTATGAGTACTTATGATGCTGTGATTGGCCAGGTTTGGTGGCTGACTCTGTGCTCACATTTTTTTCTTGGGAAATGCAAACTCACATATTTTCTTTTCCTTCTTAGCCAGTAAATCACAGAGACCTGGGGGCAACAAAACATTCGCTTTCAAAGGGCAGGATCTGACCTGTTCTTTTGTTATTGTTCTGCCTGCCTTTTATTACCAGACATGAAGGAATGCTTTTAAGAAGCATCCTATTCTTCAAAAAAGAGAAGGGTATTCACAGTTCTTTTTTAATCAGGTAATCTCAAATTTATTTCTTTAAGAATGGATTCTCTCTGATCGTTTGGGTATTCCAGAGGTGGTGGTGAAAAATGAGTGTAAACTGTGTGTGTGTGTGTGTGTGTGTGTGTGTGTGTGTGGTTCTCTGAAAATCTCTGTTGGTTATTAAAAAGTCTGTGCCATAAGCAATCAAGGCAAACATGGTGGCTAGGCCAAATTAGAAACTTCTGGAACTAGCAGCAGGCTGCATGATTGTGTGGTGAGCAAATCATGTTAGTGCCTTCTCTAATCTATTTCTCAGTACCAGTAGAAAAATGTAGGGTATGAGATGAACTTGTGTTGTTCAATCTATCGTATTTAATTAATTAGTAAATGATTATTATATATTATATAATAATAAACAATTAATAAATACTATATTTAATCAGTATAATCACAGTATCTCTAGAGAACCTCAAAATTTGACACAAATATTCCCAGTTAGTATTCAAATTTCCCTGATTATTATTATTATTATTTTATTTTGAAACTGGTCTGTCCACATAGAATCCTAATAAGGTTCTCCTTTGGTTGATATGACTTTTAAGTCTCCTTTAGTAGGATCCCTTGTCTTCTTTTTTCCCCTTGTAGTTTATATAATGAAAAAACTGGGTCTTCTGTCCTGTAGAACTTTTCATATGTTGGATTTTATGGCTTGCATCTCTGTGGTACTTAACCATGTTTCTCATTGTCCTATGTACTTCTTGTGAACTGGTAGTTAGATCTAGAGATATGATTTTTTTTGGCAGATCATCTCCTTTATTCTTAATTTCCATTTTAAGAAAATCACTAAATGTCTTGCAGTTCATAAAGAATGCTCATTTATGCATGTGAGTAATGAAATGTGCAACTATTACAGTATTGTTAATCAATCTACAATTTGGGTCTGAAGATGACTGGGTTCAACATTTTTATTGGGAATGTAGATTTGAAGGGCATTGCTAAACCCTCTTATTTAGCAATGTGTGGTACCCAGCTTGAGGGATATAAAACCAGTTGAAGCCATCCAGCTCATCCTGGAACCCTTTCAGAGGATGCTGAACTGTACAGTACCCAACTTCAGACATATTTTATCACAAAGTGATAACATTATGCTAAGTGACTACAGAAGTAACTTCTGACTACCGCTAAACTTCTGTCTCTATAAATTCGCCTATATTTCTGGACATTTCATGTAATTAAAATTCTATACTATGTGTTCGTGTCTGTCTTTTTTCACTTAGCATAATGTTTTCAAGGTTCAGCTATATTGCAGCATGTATCAGTACTCCATTCTTTTTTATAGTTGTATATTATTCTATTGTATGTATATTCCACATTTTGTTTATCCAGTCATAAGTTGTGGGCATTTCGGTTGTATTTACCTTTTGGGTATTATGGATGCTTGTGTACACTTTTTCGAATTGGCATGTTTTAATTTCTTGGGGTATATACCTGGAAGTGGAATTGTTGAGTCATATGGTAACTCTGTGATTAGCCTTTTGAGGAATTGAGACTGTTTTCCAAAGCAAGTATACCATTTTGCATTCCTACCAGCAATGTATGAGGGTTCAATTTCTCCATATTTGATAGATTCTTAAAAATATATTTAAAAATATATGTTTAGGTGGGCCATGGTGGCTCAGCAGGCAGAGTTCTCGAGCCTGCCATGCCAGAGACCCGGTGTTCTGGTTTGCTAGCTGCCAGAATGCAATATACCAGAAACAGAATGGCCTTTAAAAAGGGGAATTTACTAGGTTGCTAGTTTACAGCTCTAAGGCTGAGAAGATGCCCCAGTTAAAGCAAGTCTATAGAAATGTCCAATCTAAGACATCCGGGGAAAGATACCTTGATTCAAGAAGGCTAATGAAGTTCAGGGTTTCTTTCTCAAGTGGAAGGGCACATGGCAAACACAGTGTTTCTCTCATCTGGAAAGGCACATGTGAGCACGGCATCATCTCCTAGCTGCTTCTCCTGGCTTCCTGTTTCATGAAGCTTCCCGGGAGGCATTTTCCTTCTTCATCTCCAAAGGTCGCTGGCTGGTGGACTCTACTTCTCGTGGCTAGGTCGTTCTGCTCTGCTCTCTCTGAATCTCTCATTCTCCAAAATGTTTCCTCTTTTATAGGACTTCAGAAACTAATCAAGACCCACCCAAATGGGTGGAGACACATCTCCCCTAATCCAGCTTAACAACCACTCTTGATTAAATCACACCTTCAGGAAGATGATCTGATTACACTTTGAAACATATAGTATTGAATAGGGATTATTCTACCTTTATGAAATGGGATTTTGATTAAAACATGGCTTTTCTAGGGCACATACATCCTCTAAACTAGCATACCTGGGTTCAATTGCTGGTGCCTGCCCATGGTGGGTGGGGGGGGGGAGGAAAAAAATATATATGTTTAACTACTGGGGTAAAGAATATATAAATTTGAAGTTTTTGATACATTTTTTCAAAATTGCTGTTTGGAATGTCGTACCTTCTCCCTGGAGCAGTGAGAATTATTAAAACTTTTTTGGCTAATTTAATTGGTAAAAAAAAAAAATGGAATAATCTCACTGTTTTGATCACATCTTATTTTCTTAAACAATGACATCAGTGTTGCTTAGTCACAGACCCAACAATAAAAGGTGAGATTGTGTACCAAGAATGAGGCCTCTGGTATAGTCAGTTGCCCAGTATCAGAGTCCATTGTAGCATCGTTTCTCTTGGGATGGATATATGTTGAGTGAAGGTCAGCAGGTTACTCAGGCATCTGTTCCTTAGCATGCTGAAATGGGATAACATTAATAGTAGGGTCAAAAGAAATATTTGAAGGATATTCTGAAGAGCGACATTATATGATCACAATAGCTGAGGCTTGCTGAGGCTCCTCGTAGGCAAACCAGCAAGCTTAGTTCAGCAGTCAGGGATAGAAGTAGAGTGCCTTTCATCAGTGAAGTCTGAGAGTCTGAGGTAGACTCACCAAAATGAACAAACTTTGCAGTTAATGGTGGCAGACACTGGCAGTGTAGTAGTAATAGCACTGGATTGGGTGTCAGCAGACTAGGGTTCAGGTCCCAACTCCACCACATAATAGCTGTGAAGTCTGTGGCAGATCAGTGAATGTTTGCTTGTCTATAAAATGAGAGTGAGTCCTGATATACCTACCTCACAGGGTTGTTTTGAGAATTAAGAGGTATACAACTGAGATAGGTACCCTTTTAAGTGCTAATAAGATATTGTCTGGTGTTCCAAATCAAAGAATAAATTATGTGTAGAATTGGTCTTTTCAGTGGAAATTGCATTACCTCTAAGTTTCATTGGACCACAACTAGTATATGTAGAAATAAACTTTCTTCTTGAGGATTAATTTTTTTAGAACTCAGTTTTGTTTTGCTGACTCACCCAAGCAATTCTGGTAAAATGGCCATGAAAATTGCTGTTCATGGACTCGTGGAACTACTTTGGTGCCCAGAATAATTGCCTTTTTTTGAGGTGACATATCAAGTTTGTAACTGAGTTCAGGATCTGAACTTCAGTGTGTAATTCTATGATGTTTAATTGAAACACAGATATTTATTTGCCTTCTAGGTGCATAAGACAGTAGTGCAGCAGATGATTTTAAAAGGTTATAAAATAGAAGAAGATACACACTGGCTATTTTAATAAGCATCATGATAGAGAATATCACTGCTATACAAATTATGTGGCTATCTGAATAACTACGTGCATTTAAATGAACACAATACCTTAAGGAGTTTGGGGTGCATTTGTTGATGTGATTCAGAACCAAGGATTAACCCCCTTTAAATTAATTTTCATTTGGTAGAGCTGTACACTTATCATTTAGATGTCTTAAGTTCTTCTGAATGCTTCTTAGATATTTAAGATTAAAAGTATAACTTGGTCCTTAGAGGGGAACATAATACTCTATAATTTAAAAATATTGTGTTCAGTTCTAAGAGTCATGTTTTCAGAGACATGGATAATCTAGAACCTATCCAGAGGAAAAGAGTCTGGCTGGTGATGGGAATAGAAATCAAATGATTTGAGGTATGATTTAAGGAATAGGTAAGGATTACTATTTTCAAATATTTCAAGGTCCTGAAAATGGAACAGGAATTAAAAGTTGCTTTGGCAGAAGAACTAGAACATCAAGTAAAAGTTGAAGTGGAATGGAACTTCCTTATAAAATACTGAGTTTTCTATGACTACCCATATTAAATCAGAGATACTGAGTAGTAGTCTAGAGATACTGAGAAGGTGGTTAGGGTGAATGACCCTCAAGATCCAAGATCTATGTAAGTGGTGTTTTATTTGGGTATCCCCTTGAGAATCTAACCAACAGCGATGACCCTGTCTTCAGAAAAAGCTTATATGCATGCATATGCACATTTTGCTCTCATCCTTAAAGGGAACTTTTTCTGGGTATAGAATTTTGTTTGCTTATATTTATTCTGTTCGAGTTTACCATTTCATTATCTTCTGACATACATTGTTGCTATTGAGAAGTCAGTCTTGGTGTTTGTTTCTGCCATGTATCCTGGGGCATTACTACCTTGAGATTTGAGGATCTTTGGCTGATTCAGGTTGTGAGATCTTAGATGTTAGTCCATACAGGGGTTGTTCTGTGGCCATAATTTCTCAGGAATTTTTTGTTGTTTTGCTTTAATCTCAGAAGTCAAAGGCAGACTTCTCTATACTATCCTGGAGTTCTGGAAAAGTTGGGGCTTGTTTTACATCTGTTTCACCTATACCCTGAGAGTATGATGGGGTATCTCCTTATAGACCTGAACTTGGGTGAGACCCTGGGTCTTGATTTGTCCCTCTTCCCCTGTATGGCTCTTGAACTGAAGCCCTAACCTGGGTTTCTCAGATTTTAGTGTGCCTACAAATCACAGGATCTTGTTGTAATGCCGATTCTGATTCAGAAGGTTTAGGGTGGGGGCTGAAAATTTGCATTTCTGATTAGCTGCCTGATGATGCTGATCCTCCTAGTCTGTAGTGCTTACTTTAAATGGCAAGAAGTTGGGTTGTATTACGTATTTTTTAGTGGTGGTGGTATTAGTGATAGTGGTGGTATAATAGTATATAAATAATGAAATCCATTGTGTAAAAGATCTTAATTTCCTGCAGTTTTGATGAGTTCTATAGGACTGTATTTTGTAGCAGTTCATGTCCATGTATCATTCTTAGACAGAAATGATAAAATTTTTTGTGGGCGAGAAAGGTCAGTATAATGAGTTGCCTTATGATATGTCACAGATCCACAAGACATTTAGTAGTAATGTATGAGTGTCTGAGTTTGTAGTAGTTGAGATATGAACTGTTTACCTTTGTGATGATGGAATTATTGTTTTGCTGCAGGTTCTACTGCAAACTAACAATTTCTGAACCCAGGTGTTTTAAAATCTATATGATTGGTATTTTAATAACCAGAAGTTTAAGGGAGAGATGTTCAAGAATAGTTGAATTCTGAAGTATTTGACTTCATGTGTCCGATTGGATCATAAAGGATTAAAGTAAGCACGGCTTGTCATTTTTCTAATGTTGACATCCTCGGGTGGTTTTTATCCTTATCAACTTGTTTCATGTAGTTTTGACTGCAAACTCTGCATTTTTACTTGCATAACCCCGTGAAGCCTCTTTATTGGCTGATAACTGAACTTTGACTTGCATTACTTAATCATGAAGGCTTTAAAAGTAATACTGTACTTAGACTTTCAGATCAGGTGTCGATGCAGGCATACCGGAGTCAGAAAAGACAGTTAACCTTTATTGGTTTTAACTGGGTCTGGTTGAGAGGGGGTGCACCTTGAAGAGGATGTCTTTAAGAGTCACCGGTAGGATTAATGACCATCTCCGCTATCTGTGAACACGGTTCTCTTTATTTGACAAAAGTGTCATTACTTTAATAACAAGACAATCTCTTTGAATGCCCCACTTAACTGACATTTCAGGTAACTCATTAATTAAAGAAAAAAATGCATTGAAGGACCCATTTAAAATCAGACACACTGAAGATACTTGCGCAAGTAGCTTAAGAGTTTTGGCTTAAAAAGGATTTAGAAGTGGGTGGGTATGCGTAGTATCGATGTATGCTTCCTGATTTCTAAAGAATCTTTGCTATGTGCTAATTTTCACATTACACTCCTGGTACTGTTAAGCCCAGCAGGCTTTTTTTTTTGTTTTTTTTCCTCCTTCTTGTTTTTTAAACAAGGCAGCAAGACATTGGCCAAAATGATGAGGTAATATCTTTCCAGCTCATTGTAGTCTAAGAGTGAGTCACTGTTCTCTTGTGAAGAAATTCTGGGATACTTCTCTTTCTTGAAGGAAATATTTTGCATTTGAGTTTTAATTGCTTTGTTTAAAGCCAATGAAACTTTCAGTTTCAGTTTAACATGCAGTCATTAATTAGACATGAAAGTGAAATGTTACTGATCATATTTTTAAAACTTACTAAATTCTATTCAGATAGTTTTCTGATACTTACCTAGCAGGGAAAAGCAAAGGGCTCCATTCGTCATTCCTGTCTGATGCAGGCAGAAGTCCAGATTCTCTGCTTTACATCTGTTGGCACCTGAGGGGGCTCCTTATCACTGCAAAATGGGAATTGGGGTTCCAGTTCCTTTTGTCTCCACTGTCACTAAGGTGGTGGTGGTAGCCTCGTTTTTGCTGGGTGATGGTGAAAATCTTGATTCTCCATTAGATCTCCTCAGACACTGGAGGGAGAGGGAAGGGTGTAGTTCAGGCTCTCTGCATGGTTTCTACTGATTCTCAGGTTGGGGACCTTGATATCAGCTGTTGGAAATGAAAGTTGTGGCTATCTACTTGGCTTTCTCAAACTCACTTTGGTGTTGGGATGTTGGGGTGCCTCACTATAGCCTTGTGAGGGTGGAAGTCTAGGCTTTCTACTCAGCCTTTGCTGGTGTAGATGAGAGTTGGTCCACAGTGTTTTCTGTGGTGTTTCTCTGGATGAGATAGATTATTGTTTAAAATTTTTATGTTTTGGTAGGCTGTATTTTCCTAGTTCTTTGGCTAGATAGATCAGTTTTGTTGGAGCTTTGCTTGTTTGTACTCATTGGTATTAGCCAGCTTTAACAGCTCTAATTCTTATATATAGAAGGCAAAAAGGAAACGTGGGGAACTTGCTATTGTCCTTGGATCCTCAGGTCTCTAACTGGTCTGCTGTTTTCTCTCTACCTTTCAGAGTCTTATGTTTATTTTATATATAATATCCAGGACTTTAAGTTGTAGTTAGTGGGAGGAATAGGGAAAAAGTATGACTACCTCATCTTCCTGATAAGGTAGATTTAGAGTATTTATATAGTTGTTTTTTAAATGATATTTATTTTTCTACTTATAAAAATATATATTGAATGTAGAAAATTTAGAAAGTACAAAAAAGTATAAAGGAGAATATTTTGACGTCTATTATTCTAGACATTTTCTGTGAATACATTTATTTTTTCCTAAAACAAGAACTCTATACTATATGAACTTTCCACTTAATACATTCTGTGCATTATTCACTATCAATAAGTACATTTCTGTAACTTAGTAAGTACATTTTTTGTGGTTAGAATTAAGTTGTAATGTACAAGTTCGGGAGGTCCATCGAAATGGTATGTATTGCTCCCTTATATTAAGAGTCTGAGAGATAGATTATAGACAAATAGAGGATGTACAGTTTCAAATGAATCTTAGAGTTTACATTGTTTTTTTACTAAAGGGAGTTAGAAGTAAACCAGATTTGGCCACTAGTTTCAGAAAACACTGACTGTTTAGGTAACTATTTAGATTTTAAAGCTTAAAAATAAAAGAGTACGCTTGGCTTTGAAAAATGCTATTTTGACTAAAATTCTTGTTCATATTTTCCATAATGTTGTAAGAGAGCTCATTATACTTCTCAGAAGAAAATTTGAGATAATAATGGCTTGTGTATTCTTGGAGGAGTTAGGCAATTTGAGCAATATTTGTTTCAATGAACCCTAGCATTAGTTTTCTGCTGGTATTTGCAAAATATAAGCCAGAATGGCTTAAATCTGTAAAATTAAGCATGAAGAGGCTCAGAGAAAATTAGGGTCCAAGGTTATACAGCCAGTAAAAGGATAGATTCATGTTTAGATCCATGTGACGGTAAACCATGTGGTCTTTGCAGTGTCATGTAGCCTTGCCTGGTAGTTCCTTTCAGGGTTTTGCTTGATTCTTAAATACTATAGGTTGCCAAATAGGTGATGTTACACCAACTAGGTGTGGCTAGAAGGCACTATATCAAAGCAGATACATGAGATTGTAATTTAAGGAAGGCCATGACTTGGGTCTATTATCTTGTGGCTTTCTTATATTGGTGTAATGGGAGATTATCAGTGTGCAGCATGATCAGTTTACAGTTTCAGAAGCAGCTATCCAACCTATTTTAGTTTCAGAGTTCGTATTGTCTGCCTTTTTCTTTGTTCTTGTCTTTTTCTTCT